>KL647303.1:1825842-1902768 GCA_000727475.1 Sarcocystis neurona | reverse complement strand
CAGCAGCAGNACCAGCGCCAGCAGCAGCAGCACCACCAGCACCAGCACCACCAGCACCAGCACCGGCCGCAACACCACCAGCAGCAGCGGAAACGATACGAGTTGCAGGATGTCCTGGGAAATCACGCGTCTCAAGCTGGAGAAGACGTGGCGTCTGCGGATCCCTTCCCTTCCGCAGGAGCAGCAACGGCAGCGACAGCAACAGCAGCAACAGCAGCAAGAGCAGGGGCAGCAGCAACCGCAGCAGGAAGTATACGCAGTGGCACCGGCGACACACACATCTTAGCTGCTGCAGCTGGTGCAAGAAGCCGCAGGGCGGCTCTGGCACTTGTGTAGTACGCTCGCCGGAAATGACAGCAAGTGGCTGCCACAAGCTGCTACTGGTGCTGCTGTGACCGCAGCTCTTGTGGTTGTCCTCGGTGCCAAGGAAGGTCTATCAGCAGAATAAGAATTAGCGGAAGAAGCGGCAGCTGCAGTGGCAGAAGAAGCAGAAGCAGAGGCAGCAGCTGCCGAACAAAGAAGAACAAACGCAACAAAGAAAGGGACATCTGCAGGAAAGCTGCTGCAGCAGAGGCAGCAGCAGACACAGCAGCAGATGCAGCGGCAGACGCAGCACCCGCAAAAGACGCAGGAGCAGCACAGCAGAAAAGCAGCAGCAGAGGAAGTAACAGCAGAGGCAGCAGTACGACAGCACCGCCGGCACCTGCAGCTGAGACAGCAGCACCGACAAGGACAGCAACGCGAGGCAAAAGCAGAAGAAGCAACAGCAGCAGAGGTGGTGGCGGCGGTTACTGCAGCAGAAGCAGCGTCAATAGCGGCAGCGGGAGGATTGCGAGCAGCACTCATAGCAGCAGCCGAAGTTCACCAGCTACCGCAGCAAGAGCAGCACCCATAGCAGCAGGCGCAACGGGAGAGCGCCGATTACGGCAGGAAGAGCAGCACCCATAGCAGCAGCCGGAGCTCACCAGCTACCGCAGCAAGAGCAGCGGCGGCCGCCGCAGCTTTACCTTTCGAATAGTGGAGGCTGCTCTCGGCAGTTGGAACACCCGCAGCAGCACGTGCACGCCGGTAGATGCAGCAGCTGCAGGAGGAGGAGAAGGACCACACACGGCAGCGTGACCCAACCCGAAGAGGCAGCAGCAGCGGCAGCAACTGAAGTCCCCCGGCAACAGCGGCATCTGCAGCGGCATCTGGAGCGGCATCTGCAGCGGCAGCCGCAGCTGCTTGTGGGGTCCTGAGCAACAGCAGGACGCACGGGACGTGCTGAAGCAGCTGCCGCAACGGCGGGGGCATACAGATGTGGTGGGGGAAGCTGCTACGCTGCCCGTCCGGAAGATGTGGGACAGCAGCAGCAGCAACAGCGGCAGCAGCAACAGCAGCAGCAACAGCAGCAGCAACAACAGCAACAACAGCAGCAGCAGGAGCAGCAACAGCGGCAGCCGGGGTTCAGAGCCGTCCTCAGCACCAGTGCCAAGTCGTCCGTGTGGGGAGGCACCTCACACAGGAACCACAGCAGCGCAAATAGCTACTGCACGGGTGTAACGCATCAAGGACAGCCAGCCAACAACCCCACACAGCGACGGCAGGAAGGTGACCAGCAGAGGCTTGAAAAACGACAGTGGGCACAGCAGCAACCGCAGCAGCAGCATCGCTCCTCTGAGCGCGACGTTGTGTGGGGTGTTGTACGTGTGGAGAGGACAAGTAGCGTCGCAGCTTCGTCTCTGCGGCAGACACCTGCTGTGTAGAGGCGTGCCCGGGAGTGTGCTGCTGCTGGTGCTGATTGCTCAGCAGTGTCCACGTAGGCCAGGCGCTGCTGCGCTCACTACTCTATGCAAACTGATGCCGCTCAAGCTCACCTGACCTGGTCACTGCTGCTGCTGCTCCTGCACTGTACCTGCTGCTGCTGCGGCGCTGCTGCTGCTGTCGCGCTGCTGCTTCTGTTGCGCTGCTACTGCTGTCGCGCTGCTGCTTCTGTTGCGCTGCTACTGCTGTCGCGCTGCTACTGCTGTCGCGCTGCTACTGCTGTCGCGCTGCTGCTCCTCCAGCTCCACGCGCTACTGCTGCAGCTCCACGCGAGGTGGCTGGTGCCTGTGGGGTGGCTTTGCTGCATGTCTGCCTGCCGGCGCTTCTAGTGCTGCGGCCGTTGGTGCTGCGGCTACAGCGCGATGGCAGCAGCAGCAGCAGCGTCTGCCGCGCAGGACAAGGAGGAAGTCGACAACGCTGCTGGTGACACTCACAGGCCACGACGCCAAGAGGCGCGGGTTCAGCAGCCACACCAGCAGCGGGAACAGCAGGAGCAACGGCAACGACCACAGCAGCAGCAAGAGCAGCGCCAACACCAGCAGCGAGAGCAGCGGCGACAGCAACAGCAGCAGCAGCAACAACGGCAGCAGCACCGGAAGGAGTCACATGCGCGACAAGACTCGCAGCAGCAGGCGTACTCGTGTCTCAGACTGCAGCGGCCGCATCTGCAGAAGCAGCTGGAGCAGCGTGACCAACGGCAGCAGCAGGATCCTCAGCAACAGCAGCAGCCCGACCGGCAGCAGCGGCCCGACGAGCAGCAGCGGCCCGACGAGCAGCAGCGGCCTGATCCGCAAGAGCGCCGGCGGCGGCAGCAACTACAGCGTCAACTTCAGCAGCAGCGTTGGGTTTCTCTGCAGGTCGCTGCCAGCCAGAACAGCAACCTCTGGGAAGGCAGGCGGCAGCAGCAGCGTATACAAGAGGGGCAGAGGCGTATAAGCAGCTGCTGGTCGTCACTGCACCGCGTGGGGTGGGCCAGGACTGCGCTGCTGGTGCTACTCCTCCTCGTCGTCACCGACGTCTTCGAGCAGCCGCAGGGGGGCTGCAAAGAAGCTGCTGCTCTGAGTTCTTCACCGCGCAGCCACCAGCAGCCGAAGCAGGAGCCGCAGCAGCAGGAAGAGGGAGAAAAGCAGCCGCACGTTCCGCAGCACCAGCAGCAGCAGCAGCCAGGGCACCAGCAGCTGCCGCAGCAGGGATGTAAAGAACTTCATGGAAAAGTGCCCCCGCATATGCACGAGCGCTCAGGTCAACCGCTAAAAGACGCTCGAGCGCGTCCTGTCTGGCGCCCGCAGCAGCAGCAACGACAGCAGCCGCAAGAACAGCAGAAGCAGCAAGAGCAGCAGCAGGTGCCACAGGTGTTACAGCAAGAGCTGCAGTTTATCAAGCAGCAGCAGCGAAGCCGGGAGGGGGAGCTGCATGTCGCCCAGGCGCAACGAGCTCAGCGACAGCGCCAAGGAAGACCGCTGCGGCTTGTGCAGCGAGAATCGAGACAGCAGCAGCAGAGGGAAGATGTTGTCTCTTTGCCTTACGTGCAGGTGCCTGCCTCTGCATGTACCTTTCTTCGAATGATCGAAGGAGCGCAGCTACAACCCCCTCGCCAGTCCGCAGTCTTCGTTGATAAGACTGCTGCCTCGGTTGCTCGTGCCCTTTCTTCTTCTACTTCTCTGTTTCCTGCTGCTGCGGTTGCTGCCGCCCACGCTGCTCCTGTTGCTGCTTCTTCGCGCCTACAAGCTGATACAACTGCCGATTTCCCAGCTGAGCCGGCGTGTGCTGCTGCTGCTACTCCGATTGTTATTCCTCGCCCTGTTGCGTCTGCTCCTGCCGCGTCTGCCGATGACGTGTTCGCTGCTGCTTGCGTTTTGACGTCTTCAAGTCGTCCAGCTGCTGCTCCTCGGGACGACCGAGCTGCAGCAGCACCCGCCGGGGCCGCAGCTGCTGCTGCGTTCCCTGCCTTAGAGAAGAAGAGCGAGGAGAGTAACCGCAGCAGCAAAAGCAGCAGCAGAAGCAGCAGCAAAAGCAGCAGCAGAAGCAGCAGCAGAAGCAGCAGCAAAAGCAGCAGCAGAAGCAGCAGCAAAAGCGACAGCAGAAGCAGCAGCGACAGCGGACAGCAGCAGCAGCAGCAACGCGAAAGCACTGCAGACGCTCCACCAAGCGGACCTCCGTCGCCCCCCCCCCGGCGACCCCCCCACCTCAGCAAATGCAGCAGCAACAGCAGCGACACGTACAGCAACAACAGCAGCAGTAGCAGCAGCAGCAACAGCAGTGAAGGCACCGAGCGGGGTCGAAAGGAGGACTCACGTGCGCTCGCCGTGAGTGTCCGGCCCCACATCTCTCTGTCGCAGTTGCTGCAGCAGGAGCCGGAGCAGGACCAGGCGCAGCGAGAGCTGCAGGACGGAGAGGCCCAGAGGCAGACAAAACGCCTAGAACAGCAAACGACATCAACATGGCGGCCGCAGCAGCAGCAGAAAAGGGAAGAGCAGCGGCAGGGAGACAACTCGGAACTGCAGCGGAACTGGCTCCGCAGCATTCGTCAAGAAAGGGAGCTAGGACGCAAGGCGGATGCTTCACGACGTGACGGGAGCAGCAGCAGCCCCGGCGACTGCAGTGGCGCTGCTGACAACCTGCTTGCGTGTCCTTGGACTCAATTTATGGAGCAGCACCGGTGCAGCAGGGAGGGCAGCTTGGGGAGCACCCGAGCCGTCCAGAGCAGCAGCAGCAGCGGCGTTCAGGGCAGCAGCAGCAGCAGTAAGGCAGAGAGCACCGAGAACGACAGCAGCAGCAGGACAGACGATACCAGTCGCAGTGGCGTTCGTGGCAGGGAGAGGCAGAAGAAGACTACCCGCATGTCAAGGATGAGGATCCTACAGCTGCTGCGAGAGGCTATTGTGGGACTGCCATTCGTGTCTCCGTCGATGTCACTGCTGCTGCACGTGTCGCGTCTCTGGCGCCCTCCCACGGGTCTGCGGCAGCTGCTGAGGCGCGTGGTCGATGCCTACGCATGGCAACTGCAGCAGCAATCTCCACTGCAGAAGCAGCAGCTGCACGAGCATCTGCAGCAGCAAAGTGCTGCTGCATCAGGGATTGCGCCGCGTGGACGGGACAGCGAAGAGCGCCCAAGCGCCTTCGCAGCCCGAATGCCTCCTCCTCACGCAGCAGCAGGAGAGAGAGGAGCAGCACCCGGAGGAGAAGAAGCAGCAGGCGGGGAGATGAAAGGAACAGCAGAGATAAGAAGTTCGACGTTTGCTAGGCTCCTCAGAGTTAGCGTTGAGTATGTGCTGCTGTCCTTGTTTCCATTTCTGCTGCTGCTGTTGCTGCCCGTGCTCCTGCTCTGTCAAGTGTTTCCCCGTCTGCTCCACCACGCGCTGCATCTCGACTCCTGCTGCTGCTGCGCCTTTCCCTCCTCCTCCTCCTGCGGTCCTCTGGCTGCTGCAATTCCGGCTCCTGCGTTGGACGTGGCTGCCGCAGCCGACGAAGCAGCTGCCGCCGCAGCTGCTGCTGCCTTCCCCTACTACTACTCCGCCTCCTCTGCTGCTGACAGTGACGCTGCGTCGCAGTCTGCTGCTGCCGCAACAGACGCCGCGGGGGGCCTCGCCTGTCGGCCTTCAGCCGCTGTTCTCTACGCTCCGCTATCACCCAACGCGCCCGCCGCGCCTGCTGAGAATTCCTCTTCGTTCCGCGACACCGCGTTTGCTGCAGCACCGGCAGCAGCACCTGCAGCAACAGATAAGGCTGCAGCTGTGGCAGACCCCTTGCTGCTGTCGTCGGCGTATGGCGCGGACTCTTCGTTGGGGCTGCTGCAGCAGCGGGACTGCTGCTGCTCCTCTCCTCCAGCGCTGCTGTCTGCGGCTGTGACATTTCCTCTCTCTTCTCCTACAGCAGCTGCAGACCGGGAGTGGTTCTGCCCCTCGTCGCCGCGGTCGCAGCAGCCGCATGAAAACTACGCCCGCTGGCTGCTGCTACAGCAGCACGACAACAGCAGCAGCAGCGACAGCAGCTACTCCACTGCGTCGGAACCCAAAGGAGCCACACACAAGAAGCTGTCTGCTGCAGCCACGTATGGCTGGCTCTGCCTTGCTGCTGCTGTACTCGCTCTAGCAGCAACGGCCGAGGCGCAGGAGCAACTGCGGAAAACCCTCTGCTGCATCGCGCTTGCCTTTGCTGACTTCCGCTCCGGGGCCGCAGCACCGTCCAACGCGTCGCTTCTCAAAGGCAGCACCACGAGCGACAGCAGCAGCTGCAGAGCCAGTAGCGGCCCCCCGCACCCCCGCGAGCCTCCTCACTTCTACGTGGAAGACTGTCCCCGCAGCACCCCCGACGTGTGGCGCAAAGGGAGCAGCAGCAGCAGCAGTCCTGCAGACAGCAGCAGCAGCAGCACCAGTAGCAGGAAGAAGGAAGGAAGGCAAGGCAGAAGCACCGCTAAGGAGGTGGCGGAGAGGAGACGCAGCTGGAAACGACCACAGGGTGCACTGCTGCAGGGCACCTCTTCAGCAGCGCTTGCGTCGCATCGTCTGCTTCCACGTTTGGAGCGGCAGCAGCAGCAGCAAGCGGCGCCGCATCAACGGGTCTGGCAGCAGCAGCAGCAAGGGAACGGCCAAGAGGTGTACGGTGAGCAGCAAGGGGTGTGCGCACTCGCAGACAGAAATCCTGCTGCTTTCGCTGCGGACTCAGCGTGTCCTGCCGGGAAGTCTGGAGCTCGGGCTCTGCAGGCATCCAGGACGCTGCAGCGGGAGCAACAGCAGGGAGGGGATAGCGGCCAACAGCCAAACAGAGAGCAGCTGCAGCTGGATCAGCAGCAGCGGCAAGAAGAAAAGCCCAGCAGGAAGCGATCGGAGGCGCAGCAGCCGTGGCAGCAGCGAAGCATACACCGGCAGCACACGTTTGGGGATGGAGATCCGCAAGCAGCGGGCCTCAGATCTTCGCTGCATCAAGCGCAGCAAGAGAGGCAGCAAGTGCAGCAGGGCGAGGAGGAGGAGGAAGAGGACCAGCAGGAAGACGAGCCACGGCATTACGCGGAAGGTTTCTGGGGTATCCACAGGCTTTGCATGCAGCTGGAGCGGGTACGACTGACCTGGCGTTCTCTCGCCGCAGCAGCAGCAGCAAACGGAAGCGCGGAGTCAGCAGAGCCGGGAACACGGGACAGCAGCAGCAGGTCTACAAGCAGCAGCGGCAGGGTAACGAGGCGTGAAGGCAAAGCAATTAGTAGCGGTAGGAGGAGTCGTCCGGTGACAGTTGTGGGGAGGGTAGGCCGCAGGAGCGGTCTACGCGTGCAGCCAGGGGGAGTTCGAAGCAGTCTCTTGATACAGCAACAGCAGCAGCAGCAAGCGTACCGGAGCAGCGGCGCGCAGCGTTATGCTTCTCGTACCTTGTACTGGGGCAGTGGGAAGGGCCGGATGCTGGTGCGTCCTGCAGACACACAAGCTGCAGCACGTCCCGCTGCTGCCTCTACTGCTGTTTTTCGTACGAGTGAGGCGCTGCAGGAGCCCCTGCTGCTGCTGCAGCAGCATGTGGCAGCTGCCACAGAGCTGCGACGACGGTGGGGAGAGCGCCAGCATCTGTTGCTGCCTCGTGCTGTGCAGCAGCAGCCGCAGCTGCTGGTGATATCTTCTCGCCTCCCTGAAGCGCACCAGCAGCAGCCGCGGGATGGCGGTGGTGGTCGGCAGCAGCAATTGAGCGAGGCGGAAAAGGCCGAGCAGCAACAGCCGCTGCTGCTGCAAGTCTTCGCAGTTTCCCAGCGTTTTCTCAAGCGCAGCTTGTCGTTCTTTTTGTGGCCCGTCCGAAGGCAGCAGCAGCAGCACCGGGAGTGGGGCACACAGCGAGGAGACGTGCAGCAGCAACGGCAGCACAGCAGCGGGCAAGAGGAGCGGGAAGAGCAACAGCAGCAGGAGGAGGCAACGCACGGGCGGGAGCAGCAGAGAGACAGGGAGAGGCGAAAACGGCAGCAGCAGCAGCCTGCAAGCAGAGGGGAGCATGTGGGAGGGGGAGGGTCGCTGCGGTGCGTCGATGCAGAAGAGCGGGAGGCAGCTGCAGACTTCCTGCTGCAGCTGCTGAGGAGCATGCAGCAACAGAGTAGCCGCGTGCAGGCGTTTCTTCGCCGGGAATTGAATTTTAGGCGGCAAGAGGAGGTGCAGCACCAGCTGCAGGAGGCCCAGCAGCTGCTGCAACAAATGGGGGAAGAGCGCGTGCCTTTGCTGTGGCGGGAGCTCGAGTGGCTGCTACAGACCCTCTGGAAGGCAACAGACGTCTTACTGACCTCTGTGCGCTGGCTGCTGCTGCCCGCTTCCCTCGCGGCTGCCGCTGCTGCTGCGCTCCTCGTGCTCGTCCACCGAGTCCGCAGAATGAGGTCCTTCCCAGAGCCGCTGCGTGCGCAGCAGCGGACGGAACACCAGAGGACGCACGCATCACCGCTGCAGGTGGGAGCCTGCTCGACAGTTCCCTCGTTCCTGCAGGTTCTCTGAAAGGCCTCCGCACCCGTTGCAGCAGCATGAGCAGGAGCGGCAGCAGGAGCAGGAGCGGCAGCAGGAGCAGCAGCAGCAGCAGGAGCAGGAGTCGCAGCTGGAGCAGCAGCAGGAAGAGGAGGAGAAGGAGCAGCAGCAGCAGGGGCTGCAGCAGCAGGAGCCGCAGGAGGAGCAGCAGCACCAGCAGGACCAGCAGCAGCAGAAGGAACAGCAGCAGTAGCAGCACCGGGTCTTAGACAGCAAGCTGACAACCCGCGCCTCTTTCTACAGCTTCATATGTGTGTGCATGCGTGAAGACTACAGAGATAGCTGCGGGGACCCACATGTGTTAAAAGCATATCAGACCCCAGCGCATGTCTGTGTAGAAGACGGCAACGTCCGTATACCGCACAAACGCTTCCCGTGCATGCGCCGTCGCATGGAAGAGGCATCTCCTTATCCAACATCTCGTCCCCAATGACCACGCCCTACCCAGCACATACTTTCGCATACATATATATATATATATACGTGGGTTTCTCTCCTTGTTTCTCTTTCTCTCTTCCTCTATATATGTGTGAATTGATGGCTGTATACATCTGTATATGTGTGTGTACGTGAAGGTATGAAGTACCGCGAGCTGTGTACACCATACACAGATACACAAATCTACCTATATATGTGCATCTCTCCCTTTGTCTCTCCCTGTATATACGTATACATATCTCTCTGTATCTGTCTCTTCTAACCTCTGTCTCTCTCGCTCTCTTCTCTCTCTATATATATTTACGGACTGATGCCTGCATATATATATATATATATCTGCGTACACGCAGCCATTTGTGTGTACAAGTCCGTACGTGTATAGAGATACGGCAGCAGATATGAATGCATAAATCTATACGTGTCTGTCTTCGTCTTCCTCTGTCGTCCTTTCTCTCCCTCTCAGTTATTTCTCTCTCTGTCTATATATATATATATATGTATACGTGTCCATCTCTGCTGAACGGTCCCCCGGGTTGCTATGGCTTGGCGCAGCGAGAGGTGTCCACAACTGCGTGAGATACTACAAGGACGTCCGTTGTGTCTTTACAGGGCGTAGATATATGCGCACGCATGCAGCAGGATAGAGAAAGACCGCGAGAGAGAGACAGAAAGGAAGGCAGAAATAGTGAGAGCGCCTAGGGACGCAGCACACACACAGACATGTATACGCGTACAGCAAGAGGGAGAAAAACGTTCCCACTTTCCATCTGTACATCGACGTGCACATAAATACGCGTGCCTCTATCCGTAGTCTCCGCACATATATATATATATATATTTCTGTTACCCATAAGCGACAGGTGTATACGAGAAGAGGGAAACGTGCTGCAGCGTGCCGCGCAAGTGCTTGTACATGAGAGCGTAGAGAGAAAGACCGCGCGCTACCGATTGAGCTGCAGCTACTCGTTGAGGAAGGACAAATACCGCGCGTTGCTTTGTGGAATGCTGCTGCAGGAAGTGAAGCCCGCCTTTTCTTCTTGGCTGCCGGCTGCGCTCCCCCTGTGGCTGTTTCTGTGGGGCTGCTGCTGCTGCGCTGCTGCTGTGCTGCTCCTGCTGCTCTCGGCCGGCGCTCTCGACGTCGCGCTGCTGCAGCTCCCCGCCGCCGCGGCCCCACATCCGTCGGCTGAGCAGGGTCCCAGCCAACGCAGCAGCAGCGACGACGACACCGTCAGACACAGCAGCAGCAGTCTCCAAGATGAAGAAGAGGAAGAAAAAGAAGAAAGGCGAGGAGGAGGAGGAGGAGGAGAAGAAGGAGAAGGAGGAGGGGATGAAGCTGCAGTACAGCGCCGGGCATTGCCGTTGTACGCAAGTGAAACCGTAAGCCTCCTCGTAGTTTGCGGTGATGTGTCTCCCTTGGGGCCCACAGATGAATCCCTTTGCAACGCGGTGGTGTATTTCACAGCGCACCAGAAAAAAGTTGCTGCACACATCTTTGCAGGTCTTTGCGCTTCTTCGAGCTGCGGTTCTTGCTCTGCTTCTTGAGTTGCTGCTACTGCTGCTTGACTTGCTGCTACTGGCGCTTGAGTTGCTGCTACTGCTGCTGTCATTGCTGCTTACGCTGCTGCGGTTGCTGCACCTGCTGCTGCCGCTGCTGCTCCTGCTGCTGCCGCTCCTGCTCCTGCTGCTGCCGCTCCTGCTCCTGCCGCTGCCGCTGCTGCTCCCGCTGCGGGCTCTGTGACAGCTGAGGCTGCTGCTGCCGCTGTTGGGCGTCCTGCAGCTGCTGCTAGCTTCGGCACTGTTCCTCTGGCGTTCGTCCGCCTGCGCTTCTGTCTGCTGCAGCAGCTGCTGCTTCAGTTTTTGTTGTTGCGCTGCGGCTGTTCTTCCTCGTGTTGCAGGGGCTGCAGGAGCTGCTGTATTTTCCATCCACGCCTCCTGCTGCGCTGCTGCTGCGACAGTCGCTGGCCTTCTGCCTCCAACTGCCGCCCGCAGCAGCAGTAGGAACAGACATCTCGTCGTACGGAGCCGCGCACGTCGCAGCAGGAGCCACGGCAGCAGCGACGGATCCGTCAACAGAGCGGCTGCAGCACCAGCAGCGACAAGCCGACAGGAGAGTCTCGGCACTCGGACTCTTCTTCGAAACAAGCAGCGCCGCCGACGGTGGCAGCAGCAACAGCAGCAATAGCACCCGAAGCAGCAGCAGCGTGCGCTGGAGCCGTAATACCAGGAGTAGCAGCATCCCAGCGGACGTCAGCAGTGGGCAGCGAGAAGACTCGTCCAGCGCAATGTGGAATGCTGGGGAAGCACGAGGACCGGGGCAGCAGACCCCACAGCAGCAGCTGCTGCAGCAGCAGGACGCGAAGCGATATGACTTCTTTGCGCCGTGGCCTTCTTTGAGTAGCGTCGTTGGCCTGAAGCGGCGATGGCAGGAAGCCCTGCGCATTCCTGTTTTTGGGCCCCCTCCTTCTCCGTGGGCAACTGCAACGCGAACAGCTGCAGACTGTCCCGGACAGCAGCAGCAACAGCAGCAGCAAAGTGGTGGGCTGTCTCGGTTGCATGCACGGACCTTGCGGAAAGTCGTCTCTCGCTCGAGACCAGGAGCCGGCGAAGTTTACTGGGAGGTGGCAACCGACGGGAAAGAAACTGCTGCGGTTGCTCCTGAGGCCTGGAGCAAAAATACGGACCCGGAGCAACAGGCGACGCAGCAGCAGCAGACTCAGAAGAAGGACACGAATCAGCCGTCTTCGCGACAGCAGCAGACGCAGCAGCAAGCGAGTGGGGGGGCTACGACGAAGAAATCGTCGGTCGCAGCTGCGGAGTCGCCCGTTGGTGCTGCCGAAGCAACTGCACCGCAGCCAGATGCAGCAGCTGAAGCAGCACGAGGAAGAGACGTTGCTGCGACAGCAGCTGCAGCAGCAATAGACGCAGCCGACGGCGGCGCAGCGACTCTTCTTGCCCTTCTGGAGAAGCTCAAGCAGCAAACCGACGGATCCGAATGGTGGGGCCTTGCTGCAGCCACTTATATGTTTCTGCTGCTGCTACCGCTGTTGCAGTCAATGGGGAGACCCCTGCCCCCGCACAGAGGCGCCTCGCCTGATGCTCTTCCTCCTGCGTCTTGTTGCCCTGCTGCAAGCCTGCGGCTGTTGTGCTGCTAGACGTGCGCTGCTAATTCGTGTTTCTGCGCCTGCTGCTGCTCACAGGGGCCCTGCTGCCGCTTTACGTCTGTTGCCACTGCTGCTGTCACTCCCGCCTCTCTCCGGTGTGCTGCTCCTCGCCTGCCTCTTACTGTTGCTGCTGCTGCTGTTGCTGCTGCTGCCGCTGCTGCTGCTGCCGCTGCTGCTGCTGCTGCTGTCGGGGTTCCGTCTGCAGTTCTTCTCCTGCTGCGGCTGCCGGTGCAGCTGCGTGTGCCGTCCCTCTCACTGCCGGTGATGGCGCCGCTGCTGTCGCTCCTGCTGCTGCTGTCGCTCCTGCTGCTGCTGTCGCTGCGCGTTCTTCGCTGCTGCCGGTGACGGTGCTGCTGCTGCGCTGCTGCCTCTCTGCATCTACCTTTTCAGGGAGCTGGTGCACGCCTGGCCGCCGCTAGCTTCAACGACGCTGCTCTACACGTCGCCCGACGCAGGAATCAACGCAAAGATTCCACAGTTGCTCGAGCAGCTAACCGGATACGCCTGGGCCTTTCAGTACGCAGACGCACACATATGGACATTTTCTTCCTCACCTGTCGACATTCGTGATCTGCGTAAATCCCAGTCTATCTCTCTTGTCTACCAAGAACCACACTCTCTCTCTGTGTAGATACAAACATAGATGCATATGCATATATATATATATACATGTACATTCGTATCTCGCTGTCTTATCCACCTGTATTCTACATATATATATATATATATATATGAATATACGTATGTATGTGTATGTATGTATGTATATTCATATCTGTCTGTCTTATCCACCTGTATTCTATATATATATATATATGTATACGTATATGTATGTCTTATCTACCCTGAAGACTAGTCTCTACATATATATATATATGTCAGTCTACTTGTAGACCACTTATATATATATATGTATCCGTATGTATGTGTCTTATCTACCTATAGGCCACCTTCTAGCACTTTCTACAAATATATATGTATATGTATATATATTTGTATATGTCTGTCTTATCTACCTGAGAACTACTTTCTATATATATATATATCTGTCTTATCTACCTAAGAATCGCTTTCTCTTTCTACACACATATATATATATATATATTGGTGTAGGCAGCAGTGCGCCTTCGTTTAGTTTGACGCTTGGATTCCTGTGCCTGTAAGTATATGTCGTCCTAGTAGTATACGTATATGTGTGTATGTGTGGGGTATGTGTGCATGAGTATTTATATGACCGCGTGCTCCTACTTCTTCTCGGACGTATACATATATATATTTGTATCTACATATGTATATGTATCTGTATCTACATATATATATATATATGTATAGATATGTATGGCGTATTCAGCGGTTTAGTGAAACGTTTATTCGGTGGGTCCATTTCGTCGTTCAAGTGTATATTCACACTACAGTAGATACAAATATGCATATACAAATACATATATACATATGTATATATACATATATATGTGTACATATACATGTATATATATATGTGTGTATAGTGAAGATTAACGTGTAGAGACGTACGTGTACCTATACCGCTTGAGGTGCCTGTGCCTGCAGTTATCCACCTTTGTGGAGGGTGCATGCACACGCATTTGGTGGCTGTCTGAATACTTCTCTCCCCGTATTATCTTTGGCTACATGGAGAGATGCATGCACTCTCGCGGTGCCATCCTCGTGTGTCTCTTCTGATATTCTCGTAACCTGCGGATGGGCTTCTGCTCTGCTACGCGTTTTGCTTCTGTTGTTGCTGCTGGAGTTCTCGTCTTGTGCTGCGGCGAACGTTTCACATGTTTCTTGTTGCTCCCCAGCAAATCGTCCCTTCTGCTTGCTGCCGCTGCTGCTTCTGCTGCTGTTGCTGCTTCGTCTTCTCCGATTGCTACTATGTCCGCCGGTGCTGCCCTTCTGCTGTTGCGTCTGCCGCTGCTGCGTCTGCCGCTGCTGCTTCTGCCGCTGCTGCTTCTGCCGCTGCTGCTTCTGCCGCTGCTGCTTCTGCCGCCGCTGCTTCTGCCGCCGCTGCTTCTGCTGCTACGTCCGCCGCTGCTGCTTCTGCTGCTGCATCTGCCGCTGCTACTTCTGCTGCTGCGCGTCCCGGTGCTGCAGGGGAGCAGCTCTTCCTCCCGCTTGCGCAGCGTCTGCAGGACCGCCCCGGCGTTTTCCCACGCACCAGCGCTGCAGCACCCGAAGGAGAAGCAGCAACGACAGCAGCAGAAGTACTCGCAGCAGCAACGGCAGGACGCAGCGACGATCAGCACCTCGTAAAGAAGGAGCACCTGGTGCAGCAGGTGTTGCCGCGAGGACGGCAGCGCCATCCCGTCGCAGTTTTGTAGGAAGCAGGCCGCAGCAGCTTTCTGCTGCTGACGGTGAGGGTGTGGCTGCTGCTGATAAGGACGCGGCAGCTGGAGAAGAAGAAGGAGGAGAAAGAGAAGGACAAGGAATGTCGGCTGCTGACGCCTACGCAGAGGCTGCTGCTGCTGCAGTGGCTGTACCTCGTGCTGCTGCGCCGCTGTGGGGTGGTGCGTGCAAGCACAGAGAAAAGCGGCGTGCTGCCATTGCTACCACGCGGCGGCGACGCGCCCTGGCGCTGCTGCTGGAGGAGCTGCAGCAGGAGGACGGTGCCCCTGCCACTGCTGGAGCAGCGCCGCAGTCCCCACGCAGCCAGGCAAAGGAAAACAAGGAAACAGTGCAGCAGAGGGGAAGAACACGAGAGGACGGAAGAGAAAAAGAAAGGGACAGGATTGACTTCCTGCCCGTGAGACGCGGGCTCTGCTTCCTAATTTCCCAAGACATTACTGACGACGTCCTTCTCAGCCAGTAAGCTCGAGAAAAGTGGTCTGGCAGCAGCAGCAGGTCCAGCAGGGGGAGCACAGAAGAAGCCCACACCGTCTGCGAAGAAGAAGCAGCAGCAGCAATTCTTCGTAGGGAGGAGCAGCTCCAACAGCGGCAGCACGCCAACATGCGAACACGAACAACGACTGGTGCAGCAGCAGCAGCAGGAGCTGCTGATGCCCGGTGCTGCAACAGCAGGAACAGGAGTGCTGCAGCGTTCACAGCAGCAGCGACACGCCTGCCGCGTCCGGTGAAGCGTCAGCTGCCGCACCGCCCGAGGACCTCCTCTTCGAGCAGCTGCCGCAGCAGAAGCGAGTCACCCAAACAGCGCCGCAGCCGCAGCAGCTAGGCAAGCAACAACGGCAGAAGAAGGAGCACCAGCAGCCGCCTCACACCGACGGTGTAGTAGCAGCGGCAGTAGCAGCTGTTTAGGCAGCTTCAGCACTGCTGCTGTGTGACACAGCGAGGAAGCATCACTGCTCCTACTCCGACTACGCCGCCAGCAATAGCAGCGTCCGCAGCAGCAGCTGCAGCGGCAGCAAATAGTCCACGAGCAGCAGCGTCTCAGGCAGCACCATTCCAGCTGCAGCACCTGGGGGGCGCGTGATACGTAAAGTTTTGCCACGTGTGTATTGCATAGCTGTGCGGCATGCACACACGTCCACGAAGAGATGTGCTGCGTCTTGTAGAGTTTTCTCACCTACTTTCTCTCCTTTTCCTCTCCTTTCTGTCTGATCTGCCCACCTCTCTCTCTCTGTCTCCGTAGGTATCTCAACATCCGCTAACGCCCATTGTCTCTGGCATTTTCCTCAGCAACATACTTTCCGCATCAGTTGCTGCCCACAGCCACAGCTGGTCCCCCACCCGCGTGCCTCCTTCTATTTAACTTCACTGGACCGTACCTACGTATACGCATCTGCACACACATATACGTATATGTGGATACACATGTGTCCACATGCATGTGCCTAATTTTACTCACACGTGCACGTATATGTGATATCCATGTATATACACATGCATACGTATATATATATATATGCCTGTGGATATCTATGTATGTAGGTGTACACGTAGGAGTGTGCATGTGTATAGGTATATGCATGGTTACACACATATAACGTATACGTGTATATTGATGTACACGTGAAGACGCACGTGCGTCTACGCGTCGGCGCATAGCTACCGACGCGTATCTGAGGGGAGCAGCAGGTTCAATTTTCGGCTTCCGGTGTACGTACACTGCAGGGAGTCGACAGCAGCCGGGGGTGAGGCAACGGGCAGACGACCGGTGTGACAGCGGCGCATGCGGGGAGAGGGGCTGTCGTTACGTCGCTCTAAAATTGCTGTTGCTTCCATCTGCGGAGCGTAGACGGCAGACTACTGCGGCTGCTCGTGACTGCAGGTGTGCGTACACTGGAGCAATGGTCGTGGTGTTGCTTCTTTGCTGCGGTGGATGTACGCGGGAAGGTTACTGTTGCCGATGCGGCTGCCTGTAATTCCTGCTGCTGCTGCCTGTTCCTCCTGCTGCCGCCACCTGTTCTTCCTGCTGCTGTTGCGTGTGCTTCCTGCTGCCTCTGTGCCCCACGCAGCTTCGGAAGCGTGCTGCCGCCACGCCAGCTGCAGCAGCTACTGCTTGTCTTCGACAGCGCGCGTAAAATCGGTATGTGGCAGCACAAGCAGGAGCAGCAGCGGTAGAAACAGCAACAGCACGTCCACCAGCCGCGGTTGTGAGACCCACAGTAGCATCAGCAGCAGGACCCCGTCCAGCAGAAGCACCAGCAGCAGCAGCGTCAGTCCAACCACGTCTGCTGCAGCGACTCATTTGCAGCAGCCACCTGAGCAGCAGCCCCCCGACGAGTAGCAGCTGCCGCACGCTGTCAGCAGCAGCAAGCCCAGTAAAGCTGCATCAACTTAGTGGCGGCCGGAGCCGGACGCAGAGCAGCAACACCCGCGGCAGCAGCGGCAGCGTAGGGAGCAAGCGCAAGATGGCAGCAGCAGCAGCAGCCAGAACAGCAAACGCAAGATAGCGGCAGCAGCAGCAGCAACCTAGGGAGCGAAAGCAAGATAGCAGCAGCACCAGCCAGGGCAGCACACGCGAGATAGGAGCAGCAGCGGCATCAAAAGAAGCCAGGGAAACAACGGGAACGCCGCAGCAGCAACAGCGGCAGTGAGGCTACAGCGTAAACTTGAGTGCTTTTTTTGCCTTGCGACAGGGCCCACTCACGAGAGGTAGACACGAGTCTGCGTGTCTGCGTGGTCCTGGGCGACCATAGGGTCTGCGGCACACTTAGCTGCCGCAGTCTGTTCTTCTCTGTCGCAAGGAGATAGTAGACACAGAGACGCAGAGCGTAGAGGAATGCTGCAGCAGGGAGCAGCTGAATCGCCGACGCACGCGATTCAGGACGGCCCTGCGGTGGGTTTGGGTCGCAGGAAGTACGTAGGCAAGTGGCTGCATGCGCATAGGATCGAGAAGAAATTGAGGTGCGAAGCCCTACAAAGCCAGCAACAGCAGCAGGAGCAAGCGCGGTGCTGGCGACTGCGCGCGCGCGCGGGCGGACACGATGATCCTGGACAGAACCCCACGTGTGCGACGCCGCGCGGCAGTGGGCCCGCGCTCCCAAGAAGACGCATTTCACAGTCGAAATCGCCGTAGAGGCAGGCAGACACTTTTTCATTTAAAGAGCGCAGCGCACTGCCGACCCACCCACGGACGCATGCGTGCGTCTCCGCGACACGTACACAAACTCAGACAGAAAGAGGAGAGACAGATGTCTCGAGCGACGCATGCAGACACCTAGATAACCACATACACATGTATATATATGGGCACGTATACATAAGCAGGCGACAGATGTATGAAGCTACACATGAATACGTGCGCGTATCCTTATGTGTATATGTATATGGGCACGTCTATATGTAGACCCAATTGAGAGAGACAGACGGCGTCTTGAGCTGCGTGCGTGTGTAGGCGGGTAGACCCCAGCAGCTGTTTGTCCCGGGCCTGAGCAGAGATGGGCGCTACACCGACGCAGACACAGCAGCAGGCGACGAAGAGGCGAGGACGCAGCTGAGAGGGCTGCGTCATCCCTGTGGCCGCGTGCCGGCGCTGTAGCAGCTGCTTCTTCCTGTCCTGTCTTTCTCTACGCGAGGAGCTTCAACAAGACGAAGTCAAGAGACGTCTATGCATGCAGATATGTACACATATGTGTGTAATCGTGTGCACGGATAAATATATGTGTGTATGCGTGGAAATGCGTCTCCGAACGTGTGTATACACATATATGTGAGGACGGCTCGTCTTCTCCTCCTGCGCCTGCTGCTGTCTCTCTCTGCGGGTCTGCGTGCGAGGCGAGTGTCGATAATCTGCTCGCGCCGCCTGGCCCGGGGCTGGGGGATGCAGAAGGGAGTTATTACAGAGACGCATGCACACACGTGTACACGCGCGTTGGTGCGAAACGCGGGGTCTCTGCTGTTCTCCTCCTTCTGTTTGATTCTGCTGCGTCTGTCCGTCTGCTGTCTGCTTCTCTGGTCGCGTTCCTCTTCCTGGCCGGTCGCTCTCTGGCTCAGGAGAAGGCTGCACGCACCTTCCCATCGGTCCACGCCTGCATGCTACGCACAATGCCTCGAGGTGCTGCTGTCAGTTTATACGTGGGCCTGTTGTGTGTGGGGATGTACGGCAGCCTCGTGCCCCGCCGACGCTAGCCTTGCCGCTGCCCCTGTCTGTCTCTACGCAAGGCCCAGCACATCCATACTAACCCATATTTGTGTGCGAAGGCTGTGTACGTGTGGACGTGTCTTTGTGTGGTGTCTGTGTCTTTCCACGGGTTTCGAGGCGGGGAATGTTGTTGCTGTGTGTTTGCAGACCAGGGACTGCAGTACGTGCGAAGACTGCTCGCAGAGGACGCACGGGTCCACGAGCGCCTGGCTGCTGCTGCTTCGACGCTGCGCGCTGCTGCTGCCTTCCGCGCCCGCGTTACCGCTGCTGTTGACCGGGTGTCGGAGCAGGAGCGGCTGCTGCTGCAGGTAAACTGCCGTGCCGAAGCAGCAGCAAGAAGACAGAGGGGACCGCACGGAGCATTGTGTGCGCGCAGATTCCAAGTCTCCCTCGGCGGAACTGTGGGCTCGACGACGTGGATATATATGTGTGTATAAGGAGGGCGTCAGGCAATCTTGTTTGTACGTATGTATAGATGTAAACGTGTGTGTGTATGTATGTTATATATATATGTATATACGCAAATGCATGTATGTGTGTGTGTGTGTACGTGTAGACGTATCCCTAGGCGTATGCAGAGAGGTGCATCTGTCTATCTATATATATGTGCGTGTGTGTCTGTACATATGTATATATGCATGCATATATCTGTATGTATGCGTGTGGGCATCTGTATGTATGTATGTATGTACAGATGTGCGCATATATGTATGGACGTATGTAGGTATATCAGACATAGATGTGTATATATATATATATATACTTGTGGAGGCATTGCTTCGTGTGGAGATGGTGAACTTGCTATGAAAGAAGTATTCAAGAGGACGGCTGCGGATGCGCACTGAGACACGCAGACACATATACGTAGACTTCCTTCCGCCTACCAAGATATATCTGTTCACGCAAGGACGTCTAACTAATTCTCTCTATATTCATATGGACCCTTCACTCCTACAAACAAATGTATGAACAGGTGCATATATTTCTACAGAGGTCTGCCTTCACGTTCACAGCGAGCAGAAAAGTGTATAGAAGAGAGTTTCACAAGTGCAACGACTGCGTACGAAGTACGCCACTAAGTGTTAACTGCTGCCGTATATATATATATATATGGAGAAGGAGGAGCAAAAGAAGAAAGGATTACCTGGCAGCTTCGTAGATATATATGTTGACATGTACAGGAGGATGGGTGTAGAAGACGGGAGAACACACAAGCTTCTTAAATACGCATCTACTTGCAGCAATATATGGGCGTATGTGGGATTATATGCTACACATGTATATATGCATACACCTGTGTGTGTATGTGTGTGTAGCTCTGTGTCGATATGTATTTGCTGTTGCATATATATATATATATGTGACAGCAAATACACGTGTGTATAGAAATGTGTAGCTCTGTGTCGCTCGCGGTCGTAAGCAAGCTGCTACAGCTGAAGCCTCTTTGCTTCGACAGCTGCTTGTCTAATGTAGAGCTGCCGGTACTGCTTCAAATGGCGCGTCTGCGTTGCAGTGTGGGGCGTCGTCCTTGTGGCCGCAGCTCGTGATGCCGCTCGATATCTGCGCGTTGAAGTGGCAGTTGCAGTCTGTCTCGGTATGCCTGCTGCAGGTCTCTAGAAAGGGCAGCTGTCGTCGCCTCTTCAGGTTGATGAGAAGCCTCCCTATCTCCGACCGCTCTTGCTGCTGCGGCTATATCCTCTGCTGGCGCTGCTTTTGCGTCTTCCCATGCCGCTGCTGCTGCATCTGTAACTGCTCCTGCTGCTGCATCTTTGACTACTGCTGCTGCTGCTGCGTCTTGGACTGCCGCAGCTGCTGCTGCTTTATGTTCGGCTGCAGCTCCTGCTACATCTTTGACTGCTGCTGCTGCGTCTCGCACGGTCGCTGCTGCTGCCGCTGCATCTTTGGCTGCGCCTGCTGCTTCATCTTCGGCTGCGGCTGCTGCTGCTGCTACGTGAAATTTGGTTACGGCCATGGCTGGCGCTTTATTTAGGGCTGCTGCTGCTGCGTGCTTTATCAGTACCGCTGTTGAGAGTCGTTCGTGCTGCAGCTGCTGCCTGAGAGCGACGTCCTACTCTGCCAGATGCGGCTGCTGCCTTTTCAGGGAGGCGTGCCCGTGGTGCAGCTGCTTTTTTTTCTTTATCGCCGAAGTGCGCCGTTGCTTTACGGCCTTGGCATCTGCTGCTCCTCCTTCGCCTCCTGGCTCTCATCCTCCGGTGCTTGCACACTGCTGCTGCTCCTGCATCTCCTCCTGCTGCTCCTGTGCGCCTCTCCTGCCGCTGCTCCCCTGTTTCTTCTATTGCGGCGCCTCCGTTCTCTCCCATCGCTGCTGCATTGCCTGCTGCTGCTGCCCCTGCATTTCCTGTGGCTGCTGCGGCTGCTGCCGCATTTGCTCCTCCTGCTGCTGTTGCACTTGCTGCACCTGCTGCTGCATTGCCTGCTGCTGCCGCGGCTGTGTTTGTTGCTGCTCTGCAGGGAGGAGACTGCCGCTTCTTGTCTGCTGCTGCGGAGGAAGCTGGACGCAGCCTACGTGCTGCTTGTGGCCTCCTGTTCTGGTCCACATGCTTTCTCTGGGTGCTTGCTGCTGCTCTGCTTCTGCTCAGCACTATCTACCGTGAGGTACTCCTACACCCACTCCTGCTGCTGCTGCTGCAACAGCGTGGACGACATGACAGCCAGAAGGAATTCATTTTTCAGCTGTGCAGCATCCGCAAGAGAGCAACACAACGCTTCGCTTCTCCCCACGCAACAAAGTTATCATTGTGTGTATTCCTGCGCGCGCAGGAAAACCCTCTGCGCATATGTGTAGATACATTCGAAAGCATCTACGTCCCAGTGTATCCATATCTATACATATATATGTGTATATATATGCATGCATTTATACGCATACAAACACATATGTATATACCCACGTTCGTCTTCTGTTCTACACACCTCTGTGTAGACGCATCTGCACAGGTATAATCAACACACAAATATATCTACATCTCTCTATCTCTTTCTTTACGTATATATGGACAGCGTCGTGTGGATGTCTGTGGGCTATAAGAGAGTGAACCAAAAAGTAGATACATCTCTCTATCTTTCTGTCTCTCTCTATAGATATATGTATGCCTGCATATATATATATGTATATGTATGCATGTAGACACACGAATATATATTCGATATACGGACGTCATCGCATAGACGTGTTAAGGGTATAAGAGAGTGAACAAAAAACTAGATACGTTTCTCTATTTCTCTACATATGTGTATGCTTACATATATACATATATATGCATGTAGACAGGCGTGTATATATATTCAATATACGAACGTCGTCGTGGAGGTGTCTGTGCGGTTTAAGAGATTGAAGGAGAAATAGGTGCCCCTTTCGTCTTTTGAAGGGGAGCAGCAGGCAAAGCGTTTACGTCCCTGCGTCTCGGCTACGCGCTTTTGCACACCCTGGACGGCGCAATCTTCGGCACGCCCGGCCCTGTGTATTCTTCTGTCCACACCTACCACACGCCGGTGTGTTACTACTACCTTCTCAGCAGTGCTCACCCGCATATATCTTATCTGTATGTCCGTCTCTGTATAGAGACTAGACAGGGGGAGGTATGCCTAGGCGGCCACGAACGTAGATAGGGCGCACAAGTGAACTTCCCGGCAGACGTGCGCGCGCTCACGCGTCCATGCGCCCGCACCAATCGACAGTTCTGACCAGGCGAGGTGTAGACTTTCCGCTACTTTTCTCTCCGACGACGCGGACACTTCTGTATTTCTCTGGTGAAGATTATACAGACAGGAAGTGCACCCGCACATGTGTGCATATATACGAAGCTCGTGGGCGTGAAGCTTATTTCTCTGTGTAAATATTGTTCGTCTTCACGTGTATACAATACACACGTATGCGTAGGTGAGTGTGCGCGCCTATACGTGGGGGTATACATTGTGTTTACACTCACATACCTCTGTGTCTGCGTCAGATGAACAGTATAGAGGAGGAGATAGGCGCAAAGAATTCTGGGAAGACTGGCTGTATATAGATGTACTTCCGTCCATAGATGGGAAGAGTGTCGTGTGTATGCAGAAGTCTCTGCACGTGCGCACAAAGACCAGTCCCCCCCGCTGTTCTTGGCCTTTTATACGTATGTGCATATAGTCTGTGTTGCAATTTGAACTTCCTCCCCGGCCGCGCTGGCTTCTACCCGTATGTGTGTGTAGCACATATTGCAATTTCTTCTAGCCCTTTCCCGGTATTGTTGGCTTCTGTATGTATGTGGAAGTGGGACATATTGCATCAAGATGTGCATGCGTGTGCCACTCCCACGTCGAGTTCATGTGGAAAAAGTCTGGCCCCGGCTCTCTCATTTTGACCCTGTCCGCGCCACGTAGCAGCATTGCTACTATCTGGGCGTGGCTGCATGTTTCCTTCGTCCGCGGTGGGTGCGCAAGAAGAGACAGAAAAAGGAGCACGTGGCCGCCGGTAGAAAGAGGAGGCGTTCGACGGAGTCGACAGCAGCAGCGATGTATTCCTGCAGCAGCAGGAGGGCGCGCCGGCGCCGAAAGGAGAAAGCAGGAACCGAAGGCGCCGGACAAGACGGCTGGCGTAGGCGCTGCATACGGCGGCAGCGGCAGCGAGCGGTGCGAAAGGAGAGCCGCAGCACTACCAGCAGTTTGAACTAAAGCCCCCGCAGCAGCCAATGACTTGACGAGAGCTGGGCCAACAGCGGCGACGGGAAGAAGGGCAGCAACAGGGGCAGGAAGCAGAGCAGCAGTAGCGGCAGCTAGGAGACCGGCGGTAGCGGCAGCTAGGAGACCGGCGGTAGCGGCAGCAAGGAGAGCAGTGGTAGCGGCAGTAAGGAGAGCAGCGGTAGTGGCAGGAAGGAGAGCACCAGTAGCCGCAGTAATGGGAGCACCAGTAGCGGCAGCAAGGAGAGCAGCAGCACCGGCAGCGGGAGTGTTAGCGACAACAACAGCAGCGCCGACAGCAACAGCAGCAGGCGCGAGAGCAACGGAATCTCCCAGAGTAGCGAGGTAACAGAACAGCAGCAGCACTGTGTCTTTCTTTATCCAGATGGTGGTTTGTTTATCGAAGCGGTTCTCTGTTTATCGAAGTGGTTCGTTTGCTGCTGCTGCTTCTACTGCGTGGTGTGGGTGTGCGTGATGCAGCGGCTTCAGCGGGAGGCCGTGCGGCGTCAAATTCAGCAGCATGAGCTGCGAGAAACCGCTCAGCTGATGCAGCAGCAGCATCTGCAGTTGTCGGCCGTTCCTACGGACGTTTTCTTTGACGTGTAACAACAAGCACGAGAATAAGCTGCTCGTGCTGCTGCCGAGGCAGACTGTATGTGCCCGCATGCAGCAATCTGCTTACCCTGCGCGTTCGTGGTTCGCAGTGTACGCCTGAACGCGAGGCGAGGGTCGCTGCGTCTACTATTGCTGCGCGTCAAAGCCGTCGTCGGCAGGAAGTAAAAAAACAGACTGCTGTTGCAGGCGCCGCTGCAGGAGACGCTCTCTGCCATGAACGCAGCCACCGGCCGAGTGCGCAGCACCGCGCCGTGGTATCCTTCAGGTCACGCAGCCAATCATGTGTAAACAACTGCTAGCGCCATTGCTGCTTGTGGAGGAGAAATAATAAGCAAACCATACGATCGTGATAACAACTGTACATGTCCATACCTATTTCTATAGAACACTGATGAGGGACATAAAGAAACGTCCACCCAGACACATGTATAGATGCAGGTGCTTGCGTACATAAATCCACACCGGCTCACCAACAAGGACCTCAAGAGCTCCCATGCAGATACGTTTGCGTATATTTCACGCGTGTGTCTTCGTGTTTGTGTATATAGATCTGTGGATATACTGGTATATACGCAGATATACGCATATACGTGAATGTGCGTGATCGAGCTGGTGTACGAGGGAGGAGCTAGTAGTGAGGTGCATCCTGCAAGATACTTGGTTACGGCGCATAGTGTGACAAGGCTGCACAGCGAGTACTCCTCCATATCCAGACGCCCGTGTTAGCCTGGCTGCTTAGAAATACAGTGTAAGTCCACATCTATGCATGTGTGTACACACTCGTATGTATGGGTGTAAGTACACTATACATATGTATATAGATTCATGCGTGTACATATATGTACACGTAAATGCGCATGTGAACATGTCTACGCATATACGTGAATATGCGTGTTTATAGAGAGAGAGACTGATAGATACGTAGGTAGATAGAGATGTTTATACACGCGCACACAGGATACAAATGCACAGATGTGTTTGTAGTAGTGTAACTCTACATATGTTAAAATGCAGCAGCGAGAGATGGCCACCGTTGTTTCTCTGGTCATGCCTCCACAGACGGATTACCCGCATTTACACAACGCTTCTTACAGAGGTAACGTAGATGCCGTTTTTGAAAGTAGTCCACGCGTACGAACACGTCTACGCAGTAGGTCAATACGCATAGATATATATATATATATATATATGTGTACATGTATAGATGGATAGACAGCGATGCCTATATACACTCAAAAAGTATACAACAGTATGTGCATGTCTACAGATCCTATGTACACTTGTGTGTACAAGTGTACATAGTGTACATTTGTACTGAATGACGTGTAAAAGGTTATGCATATATACCTACCTTTGTAGCCCTCATTTACTCATACATATATACATATACATACATTCATACACAGATATGGAAATTACATACAGGACGCATATATATATATGTAAATAAACTCACTTACACTTATAGACATATTCATACACAGACGTAGCAGTTATATGGAGGACTGGTGTCTGGCGACACAGAGATTCATTTGTACGCATACGCGCGTATGTTGAGTATGTATGTGTGTACGTATACAATATATGTACGTACATATACGCGTATAGAGAGTATCATGTGTATTTACAGCACTGTAGTTCTGCATAATTACATCTCCGTGTGTGCGTATTTGCCCAAAATTATGTATTCGTGAATGTCGACGGGCAAAGGTACCAAAAAGTCTGCTGGAATCCGGACGCAGTCGCGGAGGGAGAGAGAAGTTGCTGACGGTTGCAGGGCCCTCCTGTGGGAGCGCAGCACAGCCGGCTAGCCACCAACGACCGTACCAAATAGTCTCGTGACGGTTGCATATATTGACAGGAACACGACGGGCGCGTGAGTGTGAAGTCCACCACTTGCGTAAGTCTACACCTGCCTGTATCTTTTATACATGCTTGGCAAGGATGCGAGGTCGTTACGGAAGACGCCTGAGTTTAAACGGCGAATATAAATCCGTATGTGTGTCTGTGTACGTACGAATATGCATAGAGAGTGTGTGTTATTGTAAGGAAAGCAGCTGCCGGCTTACCATCCCTACAAAAGGCGACAAATGCAGCTGAATCTCCTGAACTGCCGCCCAGAAAGCGATCAACCCCCCTCTGCTGCACGCCTGGCGTGGAGCAACGCGAGCAGCCACCTCCCCACCGCAGCAGCATCTGAGCACCGCGAAGCGTGCTGTGGCAGCAGCAGTAGCTTCTTCTGGTAGTTGAGGGCAGCCGCACCAGCGAAAACTCGAGCGGGTGTAGTAGCGTACCAGCGGAGGCACCACGTAAAGTTCTCCACGCCCGTGTGCCTCTGCACACGCCTGCTCAGCAGCAGCCGCAGCAACAGCAGCGCCCGGCTAGCGGTCAGGAGCAGGGGTACCCGCTGTTCACGCCGCTTCACCAGCAGCAGCGACTCCGATGGGAGGGAGTCTCACGCCGCAGACGCCGCCACACAAGCGAAAGTTTCTTGTATATTGCCAGCGACCGATAAGCTACGTCCAAGAAGCTGGCACGACCGCAAAATTCGCTTCCATTACCAGCCACCGATAAGAACGGAGTTCCCACCCACAAGCGGAAACAGCCGGGAACTTCCCTTTTATCAACACCTTCTTGTCTACAGTCGACACTACACGGTTTCCACCATAAAGTCACATCGCTACTGTTTTGCAGTCTGGACCGCGTGTGGATCTCGGTGGATCACCACGTATATCCTCCTGCGTATACACGTGTAGACGCGCGGCCCTCGCGTCGCGCGGTCAGCAGGTACTCACTCTATCTATTCCCAAACTTCACGGGTTGGCAAGTCGAGTATGCGACTGCACACAGAAGTACGCACACAATTCTCTCTCTCCCCACAAGCGTGTACAGACGTAAGAGTTCCCCACCTCCTTAAAGTGCTGTGTTCAGCACTGTGGTCCCGCGTGATACAAAGTAGGTCTTTACACCCCCTGCGCTGTTTGCGCGACTCAACCTTGGATGTCACTGTGACAAAGACGACCCTGACAGCGTGTACGATACTTGTCGTTACAACTCTGCCGTGTGTGTACGCATATCCACAAATGTGCCTCATGCCAGTCGCTACCACAGCACACACGCGCGCACAAACACACATAGTGAAGCTTGATACAAATCTTCAGGCGATAATTCGTGGATAGGAGCATCCGTCGGTAGACACACGGCCCAGAAAGTGTGTATACGTGCATAGACGTCTTTATGTCTGTATACGCGTATATACATATATGTGTGTGTCCTTGCAAGTGGATAGTTCTGTGTCACAACACGCACACCTGTATACACCTGTATGCATGCACGGTTAGGTGTGTCCAGAGCGTGTACGCCTACATGTGTCATTACTGCGGATGACTCTGTACATGTATGTACAAGGTGGTAGCTACACCCCGCAGCACGTACGAAGAGACGGTGCTGGACAGATGCAGAGATACTGTAGTGGAGGACGACGGACGCTCGACCTGCGTGGCGTGCACAGCGGCACCAGCGTGTGCGTTTCTTCTTCCTACAAGGGCAGTACAGGTTTCTGCAGTGACTTCCTGTAGCAGCCGTACGGCGCCGCCATTCTGAGTGAGCTAGTTCGCCCACGCTGAAAACACGTGCTGGAAACGCGATGTGCGTAAACATGCGTGTCCACATGTATGTATTACATGTAGAATATGCATTCACAAGAGAAAAAGTGCTTAAACGCTGGCGGACAACACATATATGTGTGATTACCCGAAAGGATGTAGAGGCACGGGCCAATGACGTACCTCAGCGCCGCGACCTCCTGCCAGCAAAAACACTCTGCCCTTGCAAATTTACTTCAGCACCCGCCGCGAGTGGTGCGAGCAAGCGCAGAACAACTTCACAAGTCCTGTATTTCGCCACTAGTGGTAACAAATGTCCGGAAGGATTTCTGCTCGATAACAAGACTGCTTATTTAAAAGCCGCTGACTGTGCGTTGTTCTACACAGAGGATTGCACTGCGCAGGCACTGGATGCACGTGGTGCGACGCCGTTTGCGCTAGCTAGAGGGGGGCTGCATCTGTGGTTTCGTACAAGCGATGACACGCGCGGAGGCTACTCGACTCAACCGTGCTTCACAACGCCCTACGAAAAGCGTGGCATCTCTTGCCTTTATAAAGACATGCACAACACGACACCTACAGGGTTGACGTGTTGCTCACGCCGCTTCTGCTATTGCGGCAGCTACGGCCGCCTTTGCCTACAATCTAGCGGTTGTGTTCTGTTTCATTAACTAGACACGTATATCTATCTATCTATCTATCTATCTATCTATCTATCTATCTATATATATATATATATGGGGAGGAATTTACGTATATGGGTATGTCTACAGGTTAACGGAAACATACAAGTGCGGTCATGTTCCGTACTGTAAGGATACGCATGTACGTAAGAGACCACTTGCTGAGGAGGCTATCAACTGCGCTTAGTCAGGGTCTACGCGTACCCAGTCCGGATGCTTTGAAATGTATGTGGAAGGGCACGCGCCGCCTGCTAGCCGCCCCTACTGCATAGGTGGTGGACACGTGTGACAGAAAGGGGCTACACACATGTACGCGGAACGAAAGGAAATTACCACAGATTTTACTCCGTAGCGGAATCAGATGATCATGTATTTGTCCGTCAGTGTACCCGTCAGTAGCTACACGAGATGAAGGCTGGTGTAAGCTAGAAGCCGCAGCATTACGGAGGCGTGCTACAGGGCACGGCGGTGCGCGCTTTACTGCTAAGGCTGCAGCAAAGCTTTGCGGCTTTGCAGGCGTGTGTCGCGCCGCAGCGAACCGGCAAATGCGCGCGTCGACGTGTTGCATATATATATATATATATATATATATATATATATGCATATGAAGGTTGCTGTACTTACAACTAAATCAGTTTCTCAGCGACACGCTTCTAGACGAGAACTGAATCAAGTCCTGAACGAGATTTATAGGATCGTACACATCGGAAGCACGTGTTTTACGCCGTGCTCTGTGTATGCGTATGTTACATCTCGTGATTTTAATGTGTGTACCCACAGATATACTGTTTAGTGTATCACAAGCGTGCTACTGCAGCATCGCACACGTCGAAGCAAGTGTTTTTTGGCATTACGATGTATATGTGTATACGTATCTCTATGTATGCAGAATGTGTGTGTGTGTATGTATGTGTAAGTCGTGGTAGTGGAGGGCGCGGTAGGTGTGCAAGTATGCTTAAACATGGTCGGGGAAACTCCGTCGCATGTCGTTACCAGAATCTGCAGACTGCCAGCGTCATCGAAACGCACCGCTGTCTGCGTGTGAATATGCAGCGAGCAAATCGGGAACTTTTTCCCAGATACTTCTGGCCGTATGGGTGAGATGCCTCGTACAGGGCCATTTTCCCTCAGAGGAAATGACGTGTGTATTCGGGATGTGGGAACAAAAACTGGGCAGCTATACCAGACCTGTATGTGTCGTAAGTCTCATTCGGCGTCGAAAAGCACTTTGTGCGTGTGTTCCATTTCAGCAGCAAGTCTCCTGAAGCGTCTATCACGAGATACCTACGGATCCCGTTGTTCCCGTACACTCATACCTACGTGAGCACGTGAACATATGCAAAAGACGTTGCGGACGTAGTCACGCAGAACGTCTGCAGTAGACAAAATAGAAAGGAAATGACAAGCACAAAGAACTGCGTGTGCCCAGCTTCCGAAGTTTGTCGTGTACTGCTGTGAGCTGGAACCCTTTCTTCCTGCGTACCCTCACCCCACTCAATGTACATTATCTACCTGTACCTACACGGCTGCGCAACTAAACCTGAGAGGAGTTGTACCATAGTTGTGCAGTCTGTAAGTGACCTAACTAGGGGCGGAAGTCTGTTTACACAAGCTGGTGACGTTGTTGCATTTGGAGCTGTCAGCTGTCGCTGTACACGGCTTGCCGACGTGTACCATTCTCCTTGGCAGACACAACTCGGGCGTTCACGCTTCGCAGCACAGATGCTGGTCTCCGTTGGCATGCCTTCTGTAGTGGGAGAAGTGATTACCTGCCCCCCCCCCCCCCCCCCCCCCCCCTTTCCAGGCTATAAGCTCACCCCCCCTAAGGTGTCTGCGTACGCACCTGTCTGTACAGTCGTACTTATATGAATGTGCGTACGTACGTACACAAATAAAAGAAAGCCGTGTGCCCATTCACGCGTAGGCATATGGACATGTATGCGCGTACGTCTGGATGAACATACCTGCACGTACCCGTCGGACCAGCATCCTTGATCTGTTTCCGTTATTTCAATAAGCTGTTCGGAGTAGCCTTCTCCCATCGCAAACATTGTTTCCCTTACCTGCTTACCTGGGTGTATATGCCCACGTATGTATGTACCTGTACCCGTACAGACACCGACATCCTCATCTCTGTGTCGGTTGCTGTAAAGTGCCAACATTCGTCTCCAGTGTTGCCGGAACTCAGACAAAGGGTTCATCCACTGAAATGACCACTTGCATACACATATATATATATATACGGATGCGCTACACATCAAGGGACCCGACGGCACAAGCGCGTTCCACGGGTCAAGCTTTTAAACGCTCTATAACCCATCTTCCTGAGGCCGCCGTAACGCATGATGCGGTACTCCCCCCGATATTCCGTAAAATTATAGGCCATACGTGTGTAGTAGTGGCAGTAGTTACAACCCGAGCGACCCTACGTCCGCAGAACTACAAATGTAAAAACTGCTGTCTCCATGGGGCCCTTTCAGTGCACGGAACGTGATCAAAATAGACGGACCTGCTTACCATGGGTACTCGTCACACAAGATAACTGTGTGCCAGAACGTCTCTCTACACGCCATGCCAACGAACTGCCGACGTCTACATCTAATGCTGAGCCACTTGACAAGAGCCGCAGCACCACTGCTGGTAAGGAACACGTGCGGCCGCTGAGTTCCCCCACACGATTAAACGCTACGTGGTGAGGGCGCGAACTCTTCCATTCGCTGCCCTCGCACTAGCAGTAATGATGTTTCTGATGCGTAACCTGTTCCAATACCCTCTCCAGAACTGCTCTGCCTGTAAGGGTACCTGAAAGGTAGTAGAGTTCGGCATTCATATAGAACGACAGACTGAATTCGCCACTCAGACACAAATCCAACTCACACTATCTACACCCACTGTACTCGAACGCGTGTTGCCGCCCGGAGCTATAGATGTACCTACTTTTCCACACTACAAATATGTTAACGCCCACCTGTGTATACGTACAAATAACCGCCGGGGTTTCGCCAGGTGCACGCACACTTCCGGTAATGTATCAAACACATTGCCGTGATCACGTTCCAAGGCTGTTTCCTCCGCGCTTGCTATCTCTTCGTGTTGTCATCACCGGTGGTGCCAGTGAAAGAGGCACTGCGTTTGCGCCTGACTCGACGGAACAAGTCAACACGCATCACCCTTCCGCGTCTGCTGCGCGTACCGTCACTCCCGTACTGTGCTTCTCTCTCGTGTCCCCCGTGGGTGGTGCTGTGCTGCCGTCGAGCCGTGACGTGGCTGCTACGCAGCCCTGTGCTGCTGCTATTGATCATCTGTCGCCTTCTGCTGCCCGACCTGATGATACGCTATCCGCTGGTATCGGGGAAGCTATTTTGCAGCTTTTTGTCACGCTGCGTTACTTCCGCGTCCCGGCCGCCTGCGGTTACTGCTGCTGCTGTGACTCTCCTCAGTGCCGGTGGCACGCTGCTGCTGCTCGCTCCAACTTCCCTCGCTGCTTCAGCTCCTGCGACTGTTTTCGAAAGCTACACAAGATACGCAATAGCCATGCACTGCTCTAGCGAGTATCCATGGTTGCGGCGCTCCCATCTGTAGCAGCGCCATGCCCTCCCCGCTCTCCGGCAAGGCGGTAGTTGATTTAGCAGACCTCAAGCTGCGTTGAGCACTGACTGTGGTGGGAATGAGTGGTAATCGCGTCCTCGAGGGGACAACGCCACGTAGTTGCTGTCAGCTGCCGGTATCCACTTCACTAGCTTCCTGCGTCGTAGCTACCCTGCTGCAGCTATCTAGCTCACCACCAGTTAGTTGTTTCGTATGATCTTCTGGCCGACAGCTGGGCCGATTCGCTAGAGGCCCCCGCGGTGCCCCTGCGGTGCAGCGGCTGCTCCGTGGGCCCGCGACCGTGTCGCCGCAATAGCTGATGTGGACCCGAACAGCGGAAACGCTCGCGGGTGGAAGCTCCTTTCACTAATACAGTCACGCTGGCTAGCCAATTTTAGCTACCTGAAGGAGTGACTCCCAGTGGCAGCGGATTTTATTCAGCAGTCTGTCGGGCTGCGAGGGGTTGCTAGCTCGCTGGAGGCCGCGACAGTACAACAAAAAGGTATATGTCAGCTTTGTTTTACCATAGATCAGGTACTTTTGGGTGAGAGTGCTTCATCAGATGTCTCACCCAGATGAGTTGAGTTCTCCCTGCCCGACGTGACCGCCCACCGGACTGCCAGGTATGAGAATCATCCGTCAGACCGATCAACGATACCAACAACAGCAAGGGTGAAGGCGGCGGCCACCGTCGATGGCAAAGTGACGGCATTTCAGGCGGTTGCTTTGATGCTTTGCGCCTGTTGCTGTGCTCGGTTGTGTAGAAAGTTGCCTCGCGACGCTTTGTGGTGGAAGGGAGAGAGCGGCTACCAAGTAGAACCCGTGCATTCAAAATGTGGAGAAGTGGGCAGCCTTTCTGGTTCGTTCTGTTGGGACCGTCGGTGTAGCCAGTTCCATCCCGTCGGTAACACCTGTGGCTGCTGCAGTGGGTAGAGTGCAGCTTTGGATGTGCGGTTTCACCTGTCGCGCTTGTGCGTGGTATCGAGGACCCGTCGACTTGTTTACACTGCATCACATCACCTACACGTCGTGCTGTGGGTGCGGCACCTTGTCCGTAATCCATGCATTGTGGGGTTTGCTGGAATGTTGGCCTTTGATCTCGCACACTCTGGATTTTGGCCAAGTGTGGCTGGATACTTGAGGATACCAACTGGATTCAATGTAAGCCTCTGTCTGGATGAGGCTCCCACTTTTCCCCCCCTGTAGGTGCCGTCGTGCTATGCTGTCGTGCAGATGCACTGTTCATCCCCGCTCCTTGTAAGTAGTTGCGCTGTTACACTGTCAACCGTACCAGGTACGTCTGTGTGTAGAAAGCACCGATACTACCATACGGCCAGCCGCGTTCTGTGATCATGATACGTGGGTGACGGGTTATGTTCAAGCCACGATTCAAAGGAACTCTGGATATTGACAATCTGTGAGTGCAACGCTGCGAAAGAGGTGTGTTGAAATGGCGGCGCCGGAACCGGTCCGACGGGTAATGCGGAGGACGCTTGTGACAGCGTGCCCCCTGGTCGCAATCGTCGTCGTCTTCGCGGCCGTCACTACCGCTAGTAAGTGAAGTCCTCGAGATGGAAACGAGTGAACGGTGTCCCAGAGTGGCAGTGGGACGTACGGTGTTCGGACGCACTCTTTAGCGATTTGCGAGGACGGATGAACGATGTCCCAGAGTGAGAACCGTGTCCCACAGTAAAACCTTGTGCACGAGCTATGTAGACCCAAGTCCTGTAGGCAGGAGAACGATTTGCGACTCGTCACCGAAGTAAACGGGTACAAGGGTATGCGGGTATGCAGTAAACAACTGCAAGTCGACAAAGCAGCGTTTGGCAAAGAGAAAACGTACGCGACTGTGCACGTGTAGAGGCAGGGCCACCTGGTATTTGTACTGTAGCATGAAAGCTGCGCTGATCCTCAGGTGTAGTCTAATTATTCCCGAAGAAACTAGCCAAAAAGGAAGCCCACAGCAAGGAACGCGTTGACCGCAGTACGTGTGAGACGACGGATACGGCCGCAGAGCACGGCTACGGTTTCGATAAAGATGGTATTTTTAGCAGCAGGGAAACAGTTGCAACCCCCATTTTTGCTAAGGACTGGCTTACACCTTAATTTAAATATAGCAGTATCAAAGGCATTGAAGAGTAGTGGCTGACGTTTGATTATGTTTTCCAGCGAGAGGAGCATCGCACTACCACCCAGCTGTCATCGTGATGATAACGGTGCGTACGTGCGTGTCCGGAGGGGACGTAATTTGTGTACCAGAGGGGATATGTAACCCTCTAGCTCCCCTCCCCCCCGCCCCCTCGCCCTCCCCGCCAGTGCAGCTAGTGCCGAATGGGGGGTGGGGGGGTATTTGGAGTTGGTGGGGAAACGTCAGTGCACTAGGTCAAAGAATCGTGAATGCCGTATGCTTGTACTACGAAGAGCACTGCCAGGCGTCGCTCCACGAACGACCCACCGCGATGGATAGAGCAGCTCTGGTGGACTAACTGGGGACTGCATTCCTACCACAGACGGAATGCAGTGCGTTTCTGTAGAAGTCGCTGCGCATTTGCTCACGAGATGATGATGCCGCTTGTGGAGTGACCGTCTGTGTTGAGGCGGAAATTTTTTAGGCTAAGAACGCAGAGGTATACAGCACGTGCAGCAGAGACAAAAAGCATGCAGGGTGGACTACGTGGAGCACACTGATGGGTAATCGGTGTGTTGCTACGCCGTTACGGATGTACCCGTGGATATCTGAAGAACATGCATTCCTCAGGAGCCCTAACACCAGTGCGACTATTACATTTCCTGTCGAGGCGTTCCTTACGTGCAACAGGTCACAGTTTGTGGGCGTCCGCGGGAAGTGGTGCAGTAGCTTCTGATGCAGGCAGAGTAGTACGCGAATGTAAAAAACCCACCAGGTTCACGTAGTATTAGCTAGGGTTTTCTAAAATATGCTGTAAAAGCAGCAGAAATACTACCAGTAGCAGGAACAGTACAGTAGTAGTGCTGGACGAAGATACTGGTATCGGCCAGGAGTAGCAGTAACAGTAGTAGAACCTGATGGCACCTAGCTGTGCACCGTCGTACTGATGATCGTGGTTGTTTTCAAGAACGGTAGTAGTTGCAGGAGCAAGCAATGACCATTGTTGGAGAGAGGGGGAGAACCTAAGACAGGTGAAACATAAAAAAACAAGGGGAAGACAGCAATTCTCAGCAGGAAAGTCGTGGACGAAGATGGTGAATCATTGATGGTTGTCTTTATTTGTGTAGGTGAACGAACTCGGAGGAGTACGCACACTGGAAATAGTAGTGACTTGCTTGTAGCAACTGCAGCACTATTCAACTGTAGTGTGGCGCCGGAAGGTGTCCACTCTGTGCATATTCATCCTTGTACACTGGATACACATGTGTACGGCGCTGTTCGTTCGGCGACCTCGTAATTCTATTCTCTGCGGCTTGAAGGATTGCGGTTTGTGCGCGCGCAGGGCTCGCATCAGAGAGAAGCAAACCTTGCAACGCAGACTTCTCCGGTTGGAGTTACTGCAGCCAAGATGGCATACAGGTTCACAACAACATCAACTGTCCAGAACTATACGAAGCACGAGAGTGCACGACCGCTCCGCAGAACTGTAAGTACCCGATTACACGACAAACATACGAATATGCATAGGGTATAGACGGACGGACGTAAAGGAGGGCACGTAAAAAACACGTGTGTATCTCCTCCTGCTGGACGAGTGCACACAGCGGGTAGTAATCAGTGCGCCTCTTTGGGCATACAGACGTGAAAACTGGCAGTCCCACCGGTGAGAAACAGTACACGGCTGGACGCGCTACAACGTACACACACAGTAGGAAAAGAGCGCGTATAGGAACTGCCGACGTACGTGTACATAAGAAGGCTGAAGGCCTGCACGTATGTGTTTTGGCAAGAAAGTTGGTTACGGGTGGACGTGCGTGCATCGGTATAGGAAGTCCAAGCAGCGTAAGTGCATGTGAGTGCATGGAAGAGATGAGCCACAAAGCAGCTGCAGATATTTGCAAACAGCTCAGAGGGCTGGGTTTTTTTCCCTGCTAGTGAACGAGTGGGATGGGTGCCACGGAGTATGAGCGATCGGTGTGCACCCTCGTAACCTGAAACCAGCGTGTGTGCAGATATCTACACACACAGGCCTGTCATTCACCACACTGCTAGCGGGTGAATGTGAGTTACGTGTATGCTGTGTATACTGTAAAACGCGCGAAACCTTAGTAGGTCCACAGAAAACACTTGCGTCAGCAGTGACCCCAATGGCAGGAAGAGTACCAACGCGTCCGACGAGCATATGTGCGCATGTGACCACTGATCGGTTTCTCGAGACAGATCAGAGCTGTTGCGCGTGCTGTGTACAGTGGGATGTGTGCAGGCAGCCCTTGCCGGATCGTGTAGCTGTATGAGGCGTGCACACCGGCGGCGCCCCTTAAACAGAGCCTGTGCCCGGGTTCAGTCACAGCGGCTTCCGGCTTTGCCGCAGCACTAAAGCATTGCACGGACGCAGTTGCGGAGAACTGTGTACTCGCATGTGCAGTACAGCACCTATGCGTCATCAGACTAAGCCTGTGCCCCCTGTGGCTGCTGCATATTCTGGAGCCCCCCCTTGCTGTTGCGTCTCGATTGCTTTTGTGGAGATATTGCCCCGCGGTAGGAAGGCGCCTAGTGGGTCAAGCGCCCGTAGTGCGCTTTGGCAGACCCTTTTTGCGGGGTTGTAACTGTCGCGTGTACCAGTAAGTGCTGCTGGGGCGGGCTGACCTGCCGTAGTGTCGCTGCGTCTGCGCCGCATCCGTTCGAAGACTGCCTGCGCCTGATTTGCACAATAGCCTACGAGTGTTTTTGCTGCAGCTGCTACAATGGACTCACGTGAGTCCGGGGAACCGCGCTTCACAGCGGTGCCTAAATGATCTAGCTGCCGCGTTGGTGTAATGGTGGTGATAGTCTTTCTCGGCGTCTCATAGAACCCGTCTGTGTCTGCAGCTCAGTCCCAGGAGTGTCAGATACGTCAAGTCTACGGTATGCTGCTCCTCTGTTGGCTTGTCTTTGGCGCAGGTGGTGATTTTACAGAATGGGACCCACCAACAAGTAATTGCCCGGACTTTAAGTTGCAAATGCGGCACCGGAAGAATTGCCCGAATCGCCGAGAAGTGCGTATGTGCATTAACAAAGTTGTGTCCACGTTTAAGGATTGGGGCGACTGGGGCGATTGCGTTGCTGGGACGCAGCAGCGGATTATGAAGTGCACCAACATCGTAGAGACTGATGAATGCGGCGCTGCAAAGCCAACGTGTAAGTCGAGACACAGTTTCGTTTGTTCAGTAACTTTTCGTGCTGATGTCTTCGACTGCTGTCTGTGCGCTCCTGTTGCGCCTTCGTGATCATCTCGCTGCTCGTGGCTGCTGCTGTAGCTGCTGGGTGGTACCAGTATTTGCTAGGCGTCAAGTGAGTCGATATACAACGAACGTCTGTTTTTCCGAACCGAACCAGAGCCCGGCGTTGTTTACCGCTTGGTTGGGTTACTACTATCTGCTGCAGCACTTGATGCGTTTACCACGATATCCATGTAGATGACACGAAGGGGTATGTACGTAATTTGCTGCCCCTTGGAAGCAGGTGCATTCATGCTTATGTCCTTGTTCATTTTTCGTGTGAGCACCGTGCGTAACTTTGTGCACACTCAGCACTTTTGGTTACTTCGTTGTTGCGTCTGAACTTCCGATACTAGTCCGTGGCAGCCCTCTGTGAAGGAAAGTTGAGGAGTTTGAGGGTTGCCGCGTTTGCTTGCCCGAGCGTTGCTTGGGGTTTTTGTCCACGTTTTGCTGCCCTTTATTGTTGATTCTGCCTTCCCTCGTGTGAGTGCTGGCCTAATACTCATTTTTTGTGTCCCACCTTCCTTGACGGGTAGTAGCGGGTTCAGGCGATGCCCTGATATAACAAGGGGTGCGCGCTAGAGCTGCCGCTGCCTGTTCGGGGTTCGAGGTCCTGCCGCACTGCTACGTCTCGATGATTCGCTTGTCCCCTCTTACGGACTCTCCCGTGTGTCGCTGTTTGCTCAGTTTCTGTCGTCCGTTTCTTTTCCTCGACCGCTTTGGATCATTATTGTGATTGTGCCTGCTTCGGCGTACGGACGTGTGACGCACCGACACGTACTTGCTGCCTCAGGCGGGGGCTGGACCGCGTGGTCGCCTGCAATAGGGAACAGACCCTGTGAAACGGACAGGATCTACCGGCGACAGCGCGAGAATTGCCCAGAGATTCATGCTGTGAGGGTATGTGGAAGCGCTAAATGTCCAACTTGTTCGCCGGATGGGTACTGCGACGGGTTGACGGGTCAGTGCCTATGCAAGGAAAATTTCGTGGGCAACGGTATCAACTGCAAACCCCGCGACCCGTGCGAGGGGCACACATGCGGTCCTCACGCAACTTGTGTACCCAGTGGCCAAGAGGCACGGTGCGTCTGTGACGCGGGGTACACGGGAAAGCCACAGGCGGCAGGCACTCCGCAAGACCCGTGCGTGGACCTCGATGAATGTGCAGCAAACTCCCACGAGTGCCCCGCCCACTCTGACTGTCATAATACAGAAGGCAGTTACACGTGCAGCTGCCGTGTTGGCTTTGTCAAGCGCGAGCCTCAGGCCTTTTTACAACTTGACATGTCCCCGGCCATGGAAGGGCCTTCAGCAGGAGGTATGTACATACCTTCCGCGCCTCAGCCTCCCGCGGCTACACCTCCCGCGGTCGAAGAAAGTAGGTATGGAACCTGCGAAGACATCGACGAATGCGCGGCAGAGGGGGGACGGAATCGTTGCGATGTGAATGCGGACTGTGTGAACACTGTAGGGAGCTTCGAGTGCAGGTGCCACGATGGCTATGTAATGGATGGAAGTTCGAACAAGTGCGTAGATATTGATGAGTGCGCAGCGGGATCAGCGTGTAGCAGCAATGCGGTGTGCACCAACACGGTAGGTGGCTTCGCGTGTGAGTGTCCGGCGGGGTACCGCGGAACTGGTGCTGTAGGAGATCCGTGTCACAAAATTGACTACTGCAAGGAAGGCCTAGATGACTGCGCGGGACCCGAAGGGCATTCAAAGTGCGTGAACGAGGAGGTAGGGTTCCGCTGCGTTTGCGAAGACGGGTACAAAGGGAGCGGGAAAGTCGATGCCCCGTGCGTGGATATAGATGAATGTGATAAAGCTTCTCCCCGCCACGACTGCGACTCCAACGCCACATGCATCAACACGGTAGGCAGCTTTGAGTGCAAGTGCATTACGGGGTTCACTGGTGCAGGCAAGGGCCAGAATAGCTGCGCAGACGTCGACGAATGCGCCACGGGGGATAACAACTGCGCAGCAGAAGCGACGTGCACAAACACGAGAGGCAGTTTCACGTGTGCCTGTCCCTCGGAGGGTTATACAGGAGACGGCGTTACCTGCACAGATATAAACGAGTGCGAAAGGGAAGGAGCGTGCCACCAGTCAGCCACATGCACGAACCTGCCGGGAAGCTACTCTTGTGAGTGTCTGCCCGGATTTCGCGGCGATGGCCACGAGTGCGGCGATATCGATGAGTGCGCTGAAGGTACACACAAGTGTGGGAACCATGCACAGTGCGCCAATACAGCGGGCTTCTACACGTGCAAATGCGACAACGGGTACACGTTCCCTCCCGGTGCTGTGGAGAAATTTGTCGAGGAGGTTGGGCATGGCCGCACAACGGGCGGCGGAGGGAACGCGCTGGAGCCCGGTGGCCCGCAGTTCCTGGAACAGGCCGCGTTAACGCAGGCAGGTGTGTTAGAAAACGAACTGCACTGTGAAGACATCAACGAGTGTGAAACGCAAAAAGACGCCTTGCCTGACAACTCGGTGTGTACCAACACCGATGGTAGCTACGAATGGACGTGCCGGCCCGGGTACGAACGCAAAGGAGATATGTGCCAGAAAATCAACTTCTGCGCGCTAGGAGAGTGCTCTGCGGAGGCCACTTGCAGAGAAATTAACGACGGCACGGATTTTGAATGTACCTGCATAGAGGGGTACGACGGCAACGGCCGTGGAGCTGACGGCTGTGTTGACAAAAACGAGTGCGAGGAAGGGCACGTTTGCGCTCCTGCGGAGTCAGGCGGCGTATGTACGAACACTCCTGGCTCCTACGCGTGTAGCTGTAAAACAGGCTACCGAAAGGTTTCGGACAGTCACTGCGAAGATATTGACGAGTGCTCGTTAATGCCATCTGCGAGCGGGCAGGCTGCAGGAGCCTCAAAAGGAGAAGAAATCCGAGCCTGCGACGCGAACGGCGTGTGCACTAACATTGCCGGCAGCTACGAATGCAAGTGCAACACTGGATATAGCGGGGACGGCTTCAGCTGCAGCGACGTCGATGAATGCGCAAAGGGCACGCACACTTGTGGATCTCATTCGAAATGCGTGAATACACCGGGAGCCTTCACCTGCGTATGTGACGATGGATACATGCCGTCGAGTGGCACACCAGCACCGGAGGGCCGCGCTCCAGGACCCTTTTCCTGCAAGGATATTGACGAATGTGCAGCAGGAAGGGAGAACGACTGCTCACCCCATGCGACGTGCACCAATACAGAGGGCAGTTACACATGCACATGCAAGCCTGGCTTTGAAGGCACAGGGCAGGAGTGCGCAAATATTGAGTTCTGCAGTGCTGGGCGAAACGACTGCGACAAGAATGCTGACTGTGATGAAAACGAAGCAGGCACTGACTACAGTTGCAGCTGCAGGAAGGGCTACCGGGGAAGTGGCCACACTAGCAGGGAAGCAGCAGATGGATGTGTGGATGTTGATGAGTGCCAGGAGGCACACACGAAAGGTGAGCACATCTGCGCTACTCCCGGCGGTGTATGCGAAAATACGGAAGGTTCTTACAAGTGCAGCTGTTCGGAAGGTTTCACGGCAGTGACGGAGGCGAACGGCTCTGTTGGCTGTAACGACGTTGATGAGTGTGGGGACTCCAGCAAAAATGATTGCACGCCTACTAGTGATGGAGGCGTCTGCCACAACACGGTAGGAAGCTATACCTGCTCCTGCGTGGAAGGATACACGGCTTCGAATGATGGCAAGACATGTACGGATATTGACGAGTGCGCAGAGGCCGAGGCCTGCAGCGAGCACGCGACGTGCGTCAACAACAAAGGCTCCTATACATGCGAGTGCCATGCAGGATACAAGCTGCAAGAAGGCTCGAAACGCGTATGCGAAGACGTTGACGAGTGCAAAGAGGGTTTAGCCCTTGTACCGCCGCACTCGGCCTGCGTGAACACTGCAGGCGGGTACGACTTCAGCTGCCATCCTGGCTACGAAAGACTGGCAAGCAACGGTGCACACGCTGAAGGCGCCCCAGCAGAGGGTGCCTTAGCCGCCGGGAAGAACGAAGGAGATGGATACACTTGCGTGAAAATCGACTACTGTGCGAAAGAGGAATGCCACCCACTTGCGGCGTGTGCTGAAAATGCAGAGGGGACGGATTTCATCTGCACTTGTCCTAAAGGCTACACTATTCACAACGACGGGAGAGGTCCAGACGGCTGCCAAGACATTGACGAATGCGCTCAGCATATCTGTAGTTCGTATGGCACCGAAGGTGTGCTGTGCACCAACACCGACGGCTCCTACGAGTGTCACTGCAAAGAGGGGTACAGCATGCAGCAGCCTCATGAACTAGTTCAGGCCAAGAAGGCAGAGATACAGAGCCGTTCACTCAAAGAGCGCAGCCGGTCGGTAGCACCTCACACGGAGTCACTGCTCGAGGGCAGCAGCATGGCGAGGGACAGACAAGCTTTTGTCCAGCTGAGGGAGGAACTGGCGTCCCTTGAAGAAAATACAGACGCTCGCTGCGTAGACATCGACGAGTGCGTGGACTCCTCCTTGAATAGCTGCGCTAAAGAGGGAGGGACGTGCACGAACACGCCTGGCAGCTATGAGTGCTCTTGCGTATCGGGGTACGAACAACACGGGAATGACTGCACAGATATTGACGAATGTCAAAAAGAGGGCACTTGCTCAGAGAACGCCACCTGCACCAACACCCCGGGCTCCTTCAAGTGTACTTGCCACGAGGGGTATGAAATGGATAACGACGTCTGCACTGATATCGACGAATGCAGCACTGTCGCGGGGAACGACTGCGATAGCCACAGAGCGAAGTGCATCAATACCAGCGGCTCGTACACGTGCGAGTGTCTCCCTGGCTTTGACGGCGATGGACGCACCTGCAACAGTAAGTCGTTCACAAAAGCAGGCCCCACCAGGATTCACCGGAGGGAGGACGGCTTCTGCGTTACCGTTAATTGGAGGTGTCTTCAGAAGATCAGCTGCAGCTGGAGATGCGGAAATATACGTATGTACACAAATGCGTGCACACGTGGAGCAAAAAAAAATCGAACGTGAACCGGACTACGCGAATGTGCGTGCATATGCATGTGCATATGCAGTGTTCTTGCATGGACCTCTCTGTTTTTTCGTTCACCTACAGATAGATATGAGTGTATTGTTTGTCGTCCGGGATCGTGCGCAGTGTATCAGCTGCTCCGCATGAGCTAATCGGACGTAGGGTCGTCTTGAGTTACACGGGTGGTCTTGTCTCAGCTCTCAGCATATCTTCGATTGTTGCAAACTCTGGAGAGCCAGCGCCCGCGACCTCGACTTGAACCTCCCTCATTATTATTACATTGGTGGACTGCACTTGCCGTGCGCAGGAGCGGGTGCCTGCAAATGACACTGCTTCGTGGTGTCCTCTCTTGAGTTCCCTTCCGTTCGTTTCTTGCACATATGCGGCTGTTTGCGTACCTGCGTCCCTTGTCTCTTGCAGACCGAGACGAGTGTGCAGAGGGGACGTACGACTGCCCCGCCAACTCGCGGTGCAGCGACACAGTGGGCTCTTACGACTGCACCTGCGAAGTCGGGTACGAGTCTCAGGGAGAAAAGCCTAACGGAGATCCGATCGCATGCGTGGACAAAGACGAGTGTACCACCAGTAATCCTTGCCCACAAAATTCCACATGTACGAATACACCCGGCGGGTTCACGTGCACATGCAACGCAGGCTTCCGGCCGTCGGGAGAGGAGAAAGAAGGCGGCAACCTTCTGCCTGCATCATGCGATCCGATAGACTACTGCAGTGAACAGCAGCCGTGCTCACCGCACGCAGCCTGTGAGAACGCGACTATGGAGGCGGTGTGTGCTTGCAACGATGGCTTTGAAGGTGACGGGAAGCAGTGCACAGACGTTGATGAATGCACGGCTGAGACGCACTCTTGTGACTCACATGCAACGTGCACGAACACCGAAGGAAGTTTTACGTGTTCGTGCCGTTCTGGGTTCTCTGGGGATGGGCATACCTGCGCGGATGTTGACGAGTGCACCACGGGCGAAGCGAATTGCGATCCAAATGCCGTCTGTCATAATGTGCCGGGGTCATTCACCTGCAAATGTAAAACCGGCTATATGGGAAGTGGCTACCGCTGCGTTGCTACGGAGACGGAGCCGGGGCAGGAGAAGTGCCTGGAGTGGAGTCCTTGGAGCGAGTGCGAAAAGGGCAAACGCGAGCGTTTCTGCATTACGTTACCCAGCAAAAAGGAAAAAGTTTGCTGCAGAGGTGCTTCCACTCCGATACAGAAGCCGCCGACTGAAGAGGGAGCAAAACCACCCGAGCTTCCGTTGCCAGAACCAGGTGTGGGGGAAGGTGGCGCTGGTCCTGGAGGAGAGATACCAGGAGGAGGCGGAGTAGGAGGAGGCGGAGTAGAAGGCGGAGTAGGAGGAGGCGGAGTAGAAGGAGGCGGAGTAGAAGGAGGCGGAGTAGAAGGAGGCGGAGCTGGACCAGGGGGAGCCGGACCAGGGGAAGTTGGAGGAGGAGTAGGAGGAGGAGGAGCAGTAGTAGTATCGCCCGAGGAAGAAGCGTACGAGAAGGAACTCGAGGAACGCTGCGGGCCTTGGCTGGAGTGGACTCCGTGTCCTGGAGAGGCCGACAATATGACTTTAAAAAAAAGGGAGAAGACTGAATCAGACCCAACGTGCGCAGAGGAAATTCAAATGGTCGAGTGCCCTGACCCAGGTAAGCGGACGACACGATTTGTAGGGAGGACCACGGCGATATGAGACAAGGTAGAGAGGCCACACTCGCGGCATCGACCGGGCTGCCTAGACGAATGTGCTTCCGGGAAAGCGTATATGTCTAGCTGTGATATACTCGTAGACGTATGTATACGTCTGTGTGTGCACGCGGAGGAATTCCTCTTCGGTGACTGTGGACAAACTGAGTTTGCTACTTGCTGTTTGTCCCGACAAGCCGGGTCCGCCTGCCGGTGCCGCATGTGCCTTGTCTGAATACAGATGTGGAAGCAGCGTGCGGTCCGTGGGGTCCATATTCGGCCTGCGGTGTGCCACTGGAAGGTGTGCAAGTTTCCGTACGTGAGCATTGCCCTCAAGAGAAGATGTACGCCGACTGTACAAGCACTGCTCCCCCCCCGCCGTCAGCTGACGGTCGCTGCACAGCGTGGTCGCCTTGGAGTGAATGCGAGGCGGCAGCAGCCAGTTCAGAAGGAGCAGCTACGCAGATCCTTCAGCAGAGCAGGAAATGCTTGAATGCGGACCTAGAAGAGACCCGTCTCTGCACTCCAGAGGAAGAAGGAGGCGGGGCGACACTGCCTTCAGTTTGTAAGCTTTGCATAAGCTTCGATGGATAAACTCACAACCTACGTAAAGAGGGGAAGAGACGGCGGTGAACGCAGCCTTGTGCAACGTGCAACTGCATCAGGGAACTCGCGTGTACACGGGAACGTGCCGTTTGTTTACACGCCCCACGCCACAGTCCTTGCTGCACGGCTTTAAAAACAGTGTATAGCTGCAGCGGGATATACCTGTAACTCCGTGTGTTTAGTCAGTACCTGTACCAGTGTGGACAGCGAAGTGCACCAAACGCCAGCCACGCGCACACACGTGACTCACTTGCAGCAAGGACTCCATGAGCGACAAGAAGAAGCGGGCTATCCCCCCACAGAAAGTAGCTGTATGCGCGAATCCTTCATGCGGTTCTGAAGATCCGCGTGCGGGTCAGGTGCTGCCCTCAACAGCAGAAGGGAGTAGTGCACCACTGGCGCATTGGCTTAAGTCAACAAAAACCAGACAGATGCCTATCGGTTAATCTCGGTTTCATCTTCGTGTCTGGCCTTGCCAGGGTGCTTCCCGATCCGGGTAGCAAAGAACGTCTCTTGTACTAAGGTTTTTGACTTTTTGTGTCGACCTCAGGCGTAGTCAACTTTTGGATGCATGCGGACACAGTCGCTCGCGGTGGTTTTCTTTTGTTGTCAGTAGAGGATGTACGGAGCCGTGTACGTATTTTCCTCGGTTATGGACGAATGGTGCGAGTGCGTGTCACCTGTGCTGCTCAGGTGGGTCTCTCACCGAATGGAGCGCTTGCGTGGAAAACAAGCAAACAAGACATCTTGAGAATTGCCCGCACGTTACGGAGACCCGGCAGTGTATCAGTAAGAACAACTGCGTTTCTTTGAGTGCATTGATACGACCCCGAGCAGGCGTCACAGACGACCTGCTGGTGATTCCATGAAAAGCTTATTTCACTGCCCTGCACCGTAACGGTGTGCCTGTGTGTGGCATCCACTCTGTGGGTCTGCACACTGTTGTCACCAGTAATTCTTTCTCGGTACAGCGAGGCGATCGTTTCCGAAGGATTGCTCAGCTCTTCACGAATGTATACGTACGTGTACCTGTGTAGATGTGTACGTATGGGCACATTCAGGAAGGTAATGGGAATTGCAGGGAGTCTGATGGCGATATGTTACCTTCTGTGAGTTCGCGTTGCCGTGTTAGTGACGTGCTGGGCGCGGCATATATCGACTGTTGCTGCTGATAACATAAAGACTCGGACCCCTTGTTAAGAGCTTTCGTGGGAGAGGTTTCCGTGGTTGACAGCAGTCGTAGTCGGAGTGTAGGGAGACTGCGGTGCATCGGCGGTGGTGCTCAATTCCCGTGCTACCCTGACAACCGCTCATGTCGTGTGATGTCGCCCGTCTTCTTCCTACGATGTGCCTTCAGCTGCAGCGTGCCCGCCTTTCGGTTCGTGGACCGAATGCGGCGCAGTGAAGCCGGGACTTCGAATGCGTATGCGTGACAACTGCGACACATCAAGTGGCTGCGACTGCGTAGAAACGGAAGAGTGCGCAGTAGCCGTTCCACCTGAAGTTGTGCCACCAGAAGAGGTGACTCCGCCGGGAGTAGTGCCGCCGGAAGAAGAAGTGCCGCCAGAAGAAGTAGTGCCGCCAGAAGAAGTAGTGCCTCCAGGAGTAGTGCCGCCAGAAGAAGAAGTGGTGCCACCTGGAGAGGTGCCACCGACAGAGATGCCACCGGCAGAGGTGCCTCCAGAAGAATTACCTCCTGTTGTTACGCCACCGGTAACCGAACCGGGAAGACCAGAGGAGGAAAAAGAAGAAGAAGGCGGCATGCCAACAGCAGCGATTGCAGGAGGCATCGTGGGCGGAGTGCTACTACTTGGCGCTGCAGGTGGTGGTGCAGCATATATGATGAAGGGAGGAGGCGGCCCCGCGGGAGAAGCAGAGCAAGTTGTCTTCGAGGGGGGAGAAGGCGGCGAAGCAGGAGCCGGGGAAGCAGCACCAGAAAGCGAAACCGTTATTGAAATCGAAGACGATGCGTGGGCGGATACGTAGGTCGTGGGCTGACGCGTAGGGACAAAAGGCACATGCGTAGGTACTGCGGAAAAACCGTAGCCTAGCGTGTCAACTGTAAGACGGCGAAAACATAGGGCGAATGCAGGGGAATGACTGGCACTCAAGCACTGTTTGAGAGAGACTGGAGAAAAAGTGGTAGAGACGACAACTACGAGGGAACAAACATGTAGAGCACACTAGTGATGACCGTGGAACCACAAACTCCTGTAGGATGCGTCGATGGGCATTTGCCCAGCTTGCAGGAAGATGATGGAATTTACCTGAAGTGTGTAGGGAAGCAATTGTGAGACGTGCGGTGGGAACAGCCCATGACGGCTAGACTGAAGCTGTGCTCTAGGGAGGTAGACTTGTTAAAATTGTTGCACGACTTGTCTGTTAGAACAGCGGGGTCTGTGACGGAGAGGCTCTTTATGAAAGAATAAAGAGGTGGTGACGACACAAATACCTTTTCAGCAAGCTGTTCACGCAAGATCGAGGACGTCTGCTGTTTTGTCGTTCGCTTTGTTGGTGGAAACTGGCGGTGGTCACCAGTAGTCCTTTGTAAGGCCCTTTGCTTGAAGCCCGTGTTTCGATGAGAATTAGCGGCGTAGCGTGTGCATCGCTGAACACCAGTGTTCTTGGGCATAGTATCTTGTTATATGGAACAAGAAAGTGGCGCAACTGAGGCGTTTAGTGGGAAGTCGAATGAACGACGTCCCGTATAGAACAGCGTGTTCGTATAACATACGCGTGCTTTATCCTGTGGTGTCCCTTCGACATCTTTCACTTTGTGTTCATGTTCTGGAGTAGCTAGGAAGCGCGTCTTTTTCCAGTGAAAGTGGAGTTTGTGTGAAGCGTGTTAAGTAGAGGTGCGGGCAGCGGTATGCGTGGCGGACACGTATTGCGTTAGCGCAGGCGGAACAGAATGCTGTCATCCATCCCGGAAAACGTATCCAGATGATGATATTCCTAACGCGTTCATATATATGTACGTATATATATATGTTTGGTAGGTCGATATTTTACAGTGCTGAGTGAATCCAAAGCTGCCTGTTGGAAGCGAAGGACGACCACTGCTCCGTTGCAGACTGCAGGAAGAGAACCTCACCACCACGAGATGCAAAATTGTGCATATCGAATATTGACAGCTGTTTTGCATTTGAATTTACGATTTCCTCGGAAGTGTAGGGTAGTTGCTGCGCGAGTTGATGACAACACGCGAATCGTTCCCACCTCGCAAACGTGGTTTCCCACCAGTATTCCGAATTTCCGCTCACCCCTTCCGTATTCGTGTCTCCTCGACTTCCTGTGGCAACGTATGCGGTCCGCGTTAAATTTGTTGGGAAATGTGCGAGCAGCTCCGTCCGGTCTGTACGTCGGCGGAGGGACTGGAAGCCGCCGGAGTGTGTTTTACGTGCGCTATCGGGCGACTGAGACGACATTACCAGACGCGACTGCTGATCTAAAAATTGCATAAAAAAGTTGACGTACGGCGAAGAGAGCTACCCCCGGCATTCGTCGCTTTCCCCGCTACGATAGTAACAGGAATTTTACTGAGGCCCCCCATGGCGGAAGGCAGCGCCGAGTTTTGAGGAGCTGGGGTGTGTCGCCTTTGGAAGGGGAGAAAAACGCACACCGAAAAACCTCTGATAATAGGGCGTACGATGTCACGCGCAAATCTACAAGAGCCAGACTCACGCGCCCCACCGTACACGCATACATCTAAAAGTGCGCGCGTGCATACCTACACCGTAGGTCTGCTGCTTCTGGTCAGAGTCATTCCTGCTGGATACCAGACCCCTTGCACCGGTTTACCACCTGGACAGTTACCAAATGTTTTCTTCTTTTAGTCAATTCAATTACACAGTGCGCCAGTTTCCGCACACATCGAAGCATACGCGTAATCACCATTCATTACCGAAAGGTACCGTTTGTCAGTGGTCTGCAGGCGGTCGGCATCTGTCCAGCAGAGCATGCTGCTTTCTAGATGGTCGGCATGTCCCCTGACGGCAGGATATGAGCTGCGATGGCACATCGTTCGCATAGAAGTCACTTTGATATAAGAAGACGTCTACTTACTGTAAAGCCCATGCAACGCTTCAGATCATCTTGGCCTTGTCGAGGACTTGCGTGCATTCGGGTTTCCAGTTCAAAAAGTCAATATAGATATGGTGTCGTCCTCGGCGTGTTCTGCGAGCTGTGTCGGCACAGAAGCTGATGCCCGGTGCGTCGCGGGCTCCCTCATAGGGTCCATCTTAACATTCCTGGACGGTATTGCGTACAGGCTTTCCTCGTTTGAAAGTAGCGAATGCATCATCATCGTTAATTTTGTCGCAGTCGACTTCCGAGCAGATCTACAATTACAATTATAGCAGAAAAGATTTCCTGAGGTTCGCACCAGATTGGACGGGTGATCGAGGATCGTGGACAGTGGATATCTCTGCTGAGTCAAGGCGTGTGCCATTTGACTGCAACTATACGGCTGAGGTCCCCATTCACCAGAATTGTACTAATCAGTATTCGTATGACTAGTCCAGATAAAAGGCAGAATAATTGTAGCAGTGACTCCACCTGGCAGTGTACAATTAGAGTTGCTGCAATTGGTGCTGCCGTTTCGTCGTGGAAGCCCTGCTTTCCCACTTTGAAGTTGCAGGCCTACACGCAATGCAATACCTCTTCATGTGGAGATGGACTCGACGGTTGTATCTCAGGCGGACCACACAACACGGGCAGACAGAAACTGTACACGTGTTGAACATGGTGCACGTCGAAGTGTGTTGCGTGCATGCACTCCGAATACGATTTCTGCGAGACAACATGCCTTCCCCTGCGTGAGTAGTCATCGCTAGCGGTGGATATTGAGGAATCCCATCGACGATATATTAAAACAGGCACGCTGCCTTGCCCGACACGAGCCATCCATCTTCTCAGAACACAAGGCAGTTTTCCAGAGATCAAACTTCTTTCCCGTCTTCACCGCCAGGTAGAGTTTGCTCCACTGTTGGACTGCGTAAGCAGTTGAAGGTGTGAAGACACTGGCCGGACGTGTGGGCGACATCCGAAGTGCTACACCGCTGCCGGTTTATATGTTGTATTGTCAGTTGACTGGTTAAGCCGCATTATATCTCAGTGGACATCCATGCACGTCACGAAAGTAGTACGTATAATTACTTGTAACTGAACTACTGCTTACGCAGATCTCCGCAAGTGCAGCGAGGCAGTCTGCTACTTTTTGTTGAAAGCGGGAGGAAGGTACTGACGCGCGACTTGCGGAAAGCGTCTGTATGACCCAGCAAGAACTTGCGCGGTCTCTACCCGCCTCCGTCGTCACTTCTGCCTGTTCTGCTCGCGCGAGTTGTGTCTCAGTCGTGTAGAGCATCAGCTGGTCCAAACGTCCATCGCAGCCAGAACCGTGACATTGCCTGCACGTAGCTGTACACGATCTACCGTATGTCTGCTTACTGACGCACAAATGTATAGATAGATATATACACACGGAGAGCAATAGTTGGGAAACGGAGCGAACTCCGCCTAAGACTTGTGTAAATGATAACGTTCACCGTTTTCCACATACGTGTTAAACAGCCTCCTGAATTGCCTTCAGCATTAACCTTCTTCAGAGTTGAAGTGTCTTACATATCACCACTCTGCCAAAAAATCCACTATAGTGCAGGCAAGCTGCAAGCGTGTGTACCGCGGTAGACGTGGAGCTCGCTCTCGTTGGCCACGTGCCCGTATCTCTCTGTCTGTGTGTATGCTGCTTTGGACGTCGACTGTGTGCTTACTTCATCTTGTACCGTCAGCGTGCTTTCATGCGCGCGACATCCGTATAAAATTATGGGCATATGCGTCGACAGTCACGCACTACTTAGGAATTTCTGTCCATACTTTACTTCGACGTTGATGCCCGCGACGACTTTACCCAAACGTCGCTCCATTCTCCCTCGCAAATATATTTGTGTAGCTGTAGTCTCAACAGTACTTACCGCAGACGCTTCTATCTCCTGTGCGGCATGCACGCGTCACCAGAACACCTTCACAGAGTCTCCGCGTATCATGCTGGGAATCTACATTTCCAAAGTAGATTGCATACAACTGATACGACTACGGGTTCGTGCGACTCGCTGTTTTTGTGTGGGCGTCGAATTAGTTCATCTGTAGAAAATACCTCCCCGCCGTGGAGAAGTGTGAGTGCCGCCAAAAGAGTTACAGTCTTGCTTGTGATTTTCTAACCCGACTGCGTGCGTTTCGCGTCGTTCAGCTTACATGTATATACCTGTGGCCCCGTGTACCTTCTGCCGCTCCTCGAAAGCTCAAACTCTGCCGTGGCTTCCTTGGTGTCTAGACATTCTCATTTTTGCTGCACACCATGCACGACGCTAGAAACACACGGTGGGACTCAAAAGGTGTCGACACATACGGCTGAATCTCGTGTGGCTGAAGTACCCATGCAGCTCTAGGTGAGGACACACACATGCGTACACAATTAACACACATATCTGACAAGAGAATACAACAGTGGTAACGCTGACACCTTCGCTTACCACTGCAGCGGAGTACGGATATAGGCAAATGCCTTATTCTCCGAAACATTGGGCAGGTATACAAAGTTGGATCGATAGGGGATGTGCTTCTGCAAAACAAAGACGCAGAGCTGTTCAGTCTCGCATCTCATGGAGAACAGATACGGAGGCATTTCTATCTTTACGGTGGGGAGACACGCATGTATGCATGTACGTATGTATGTATATATATATATACACATAGGGTATCCGTGTATAAAGAGCTATCGCCTGGACGCATTTCTATCTTCGCAGTAGAGCGATACACATGCGTATATATATATATATGGCTATGCACACGTGTTGTGTACGTACATAAAGAAGTATCGTCGCCTCTCAGTCACGCTCAGTAGTCTTCGATAACTTTTATTATATACGATATTTTCGTGTTGCCGGATATTTGCTTCCCCTCAACTTTACATAGTTGAGCATACGAATATATATATATATATATATGTACATACTGGGAACAAACCTCCGGACGTTTTCAGGACTTCAGGCGGTACTGCTTTTACTGCAGAGACTGCGTGTGCTCCTCGCGTAAATCGCCTTCATTCGTGTACCATCTAGTTTACAAACCAAAAATAATAAATGCATGTCAACGCCTCTAGGAGAAAGCCCTGTCTAAACCAGCTGTACACATTAAGACAGACAGGAGTGTATGTCTGCCTACTTCTCTCTGTATAACCGCATCAGTACTTTGTGTACTGAGAGAGCCACTTCTCCCCTCTTTGAAGCGCTTGCGACGCCTTACCTCCGCGTGTAGCCGTGTTGCTTCTCTATTCCTCAGTCTCCACCCGCACTACCACTGGACACGTCTTCGATGCCGAAACTTCCCTGACAGCCTCTCCAGTGTCTTACTTCCCAGCCAGTCAACTTTGTGCGAAATCTGAAGCCTCTTTCATATCAGTTCTACCAAGATGACCTATTTTGTGCAGCTGCTTCTTGTGATGCTGTTGTTTCTTCTACGTCTCCCCTGTTCGATCTGACGCTATCATCGGTCCTTTAGGGGCAGGTGGCCCCGCCGCTTCCCTCAGGTGCTGCTTCGGCTTGCCTGCTATCGCTGCTGCCGCACCTGTGTCGCTGCTTGTGCCGTTGTTTCTCTCGCTGCTGCAGCGGTGATACTGCGCACTCGGGCATTTTCTTGGCGTGTTGTTGCTGCACATGCGCACTGGACTCTGAGCAGCCATGGCCAGGGCGGCAGCAACAGCAGTGGTTGCAGGCGCTTGCCGAGCTGCTGCTCTGCGCGGCGCGACTCCCGACTCCTTCTCCTCCTTAGACTTTACCTTGGAGTGAGCACCTCCATAAAACTCCCAGTGTTGCGAAATTCTGTCGACTTCTTGTGAAACTGGCTGTCCGTCTCGAGTGGGAGCGTCTTTTTGAGCGGTGCGCCTACTTGAGTGGCCGGTCAGCGCACCCGTGCTCTTCTTAATTGCCACAGAGGAGCGCAGCTGTACGGAGGCAGCAACTGACTACTGAGTCGGTCTTCCCTCTTTCTTCGCATCTTTCACCGAGTCTGCTTCCGATTGTCCGTTTCTTTACGTGACTCTCTTCATCCACAGCTGACCTGCCAGATGGTCGAATCCGTGCCGTTCCCTCCGTTCGTCCTCTCCCAGTTCGGCGCGGTAGCCGTTGAAGTCCCGGCAACACGACCAGCGGCAGTCGGAGGAACAAGCGCGAAAGCAGCCAGCAACACCTGCAGAAGCACAAACACCTCCTAACGACTGCCGTAGCAGTCGTCGTTCCAGGGCAGCCGGGAGAAGAATCTTGTGGTTCCGCGAACACACTTGTTGTGCAAAGGTGACGGGGCTTCGAGCACCGACACACCCGACGCTGGCGTTCTTCCTCTGGAGCCTCCTCCTACAGAGAATGCTGTTTTCCTATTGCCGTACACCCCTCCCCCTCCTCCCCCCTCGCGAGCACCGCTGCGTCATCTCTTCGTTCTTCAAGTTGGAGGACGAAGTCAACAGCACTGACAGGTGTTGCTAGCCGCGACCTTGCATAAACCCTCCTGTGTGTGCCCATATGCATGCGAATATATACAGATGTACTTATGAATACAGAGAAATGTACGCCCTCTGCATTTTCTCGACCTCTCTATGTAGGTGTGAACTCCTCTCGCTGCCGCCGCACATGGGCCGCGAGTTCACACCACATCGCCGCAGCAGTGACGAAGTAGAAGGCAGCAACTCAGGGCCTCTCATGACCATCAAAAATATTCCCGCGTGTCTTTGCATGCCTTTATATCTTTTAGTCTCGATGTGCCCAGTAGTGTAGAAAGCTGCAGTTACGCGTCCTCAGGCTTCAGGCGCAACTCCTGCGGATGCGCGTCGACCTCCCGCGTTTCGACCGTGGGTGCAGGTGTCGTTCCTGCACGTCGGTGTAGAAGTCTACATCTCGTCTCCGAACAGGAAAAAGGTCGCATACAGAAATATGTGTATATGTGTATGGGGTGTATATGTGTATGTATCGATGTGGACGTGCGCAGGAAGCAAAATGCACACGGCTGCCCACACAAGCATTTGTTTCATCCACAGATACGCACACGAAGGAGTCGACCCGTCTTTTAATATCAACTCAACAGACGTAAGCGAAGAACTGGGTTTCTGACGTCCACGAGGCTCGGACGTAGACATGCGGGGATAATTTCGCTTACTCACGTGTATACACACAGCATCTCCTTTATCTCCGTGTTTGTGCGTCACACCCGCTTACCAGGCCCGCTAGGCTTCCACGCCTCCTTCTGTCGCCGCGGCTTTGTAGAACCGCCACGGCCCCCCACCCGCAGCAGATTACTGTTCTTGGTGAGAGGGAGGGGAAGGATTCCTGCAGCTCTTTTTCGATCGACAGCGCCGATCTTCTGAAAGGGCTGCTGCGAGGTGGAAATTTCTCGCCACGTTTCTGTTCGTCAAAGAATTTTCAAGGCGTCTCGCTCTGCCGCTGCGTGCGACAGTCCCTCCTAACGCATTTCTGCGGATGTTACAAGTATCCATGTGCAGCGTGTGCTTGTAGCCGCGGTGAGCCACACACGTGGCTACGTAGTAGAGTTTTCGATCAAACAAAAGAAACGAGCGAGAGAAGAGACAGCAAGAGGGACAGGTGCGTTTGTAGTATGCGAGCATTGGTGCAGGGAGTCTCCACGTGGACGTATGCACACGTGTGAATGGTGGCTTTCTTGCAAACGACTACGCAGTCCTCCTTAGGAGACGGGGGACCTCTTCTGCCTCTTCTCCTGTCGCCTAGTGTCTTCTTCACGGGAAAGGAACTTTTCTTCCCCAGGAGATAACTCCGGTACGCATTTTGTATGTATTCATACAGGTATACGTATGGCTTATACATGCGTGTATCCATCTATATATATATATATGTATATCTCTATGTACATATGTGCGCATGTCTCACTCTCCCTTTTTTCTGTCTGCCTCTCTCCATCGATTTGTCCCTGCGCGTTCACTTTCCGTTGAATACACCGCAAACATACGTGGACGTGGAGATGCGCGTCTCCATCTGGTAGGGATGCTTCTTTTTCTTCTTATTCTTCTTCGTCGTCCTCTGGTCTCGCGTGAGTGCGGCTCACGGTTGCAGCAGGCTAGCCCGGCTCTGTTTGGGACGCAGCATTGCACGAGAGACACGGGGGGAGAAAGCGACTGATGAAAAGAACTCCTCCACCAAGGGCAGCGCTTGGGGGAACGGCAGTCGCGGGCAGGCTGCCGAGAAAAAGACGGCAGTTACGTAGACCGGGGCAGAGATGGCAACGGCTGGAGACGAGGAGGAGCAGCAGCTCTTCTGGGATGAGACGTCGCAGCGCTACTTTAAGTACGATGAGGAGAAAGACGAATATTACAGCGATGAAGAAACGCGAGCAGCAGACAAGGCCGCCGCACAAGAAGCAGCCGAAGCGGCTGCGACTGCTAGACGTCGGCCGAGCATCGCGTCCTCTGTTTCGCGAAGATCGAGCATCCGGCCCTGCCCACCGTCGGAGGAGTCATCTGGGTTCTCTCCCGAGGCACGAACAGCAGCAGCAGCAGCAGCAACGGCGGCGCACCCAGCTCACGACACCACCGGAGCAGCAGCAGCAGCAAAGGCCAGTGGAGCAGCAGGAGGAGGTGGGATCGACGCTTTAGCGGGAGCTGGAGAAAAAAGTGCTGCTGCTGCGGAGGAGACAGCAGCAGCAGGTCAACGAGAGTCCGCTGCGGCAGGTGGAATTGCAGCAACTCCTTCCCAAGTCGTGCAGGCGGCCCTGAGTCGTAGCAGCAGCGGCCGAAGCGCGGGCGCTGCAGATAAGCCGGTGCGGGCGCCGCCACCAGCAGCAACAGCAGCAGCAGAGCAGCGCGACAGCAGTCGAGTCTCGACGGCGAAGAAAAAAGAGGAAGAAAAGGACCAGCAGGAGAAAAGCGGTGGCGTTGCTGTGCCAGCTGCTGGTGGGACCCGTCCGCCTGGAGAACCTCCGGCGACAACGACTGTGCGAGGGCAACTTCAACAGCTGGGCAGCAGCACGATTGACCGCGTTAGCCAAGCAGTTGCGGTATCAACGCAGGAGGCGCCAGGCAGCAGTGACAGCCTGCGCCGGCCGGGCAGCGGTCGCGTCGACGCGAGAGAAATGCGACTGACAGGCCTCAGCAGCGCCAAGACGCTTCTGATGGAGCACGCGGCAGCAGGGAGCACCGCCGACGCTCCTCTTCACGCAGAGCTCGAAGCGAAACGGAAGGAAAACCAAGAACTGCACTACAATGTGAGGAGCACTGGTGCTGCTGTCTCGTGTGTTCTTGCCGCTGCTGTTGCTGCTCTCTGCTGCGTCTCTGTGCTGCTGGAGCTGCGTGTCTCGTCTCGTGCTGGTGCTGTGTGTCGCATGTTCTGCTGCTGTGCTGTCTCACGGGGTCCTCCTGCTACTCTCTCCTGTAACGCTCGGCTGCCTCCTGGTTGTACGCTGCAGCTTTCGCCGCTTCGCTTCTGTGCACAGCAGTATTACGTACTCTCACCGCCTTGCGCAGCATTTCTGGCGCTTGTTCTTGTCTCACGCTGCGCGGCCGGTGGCGCGTCTCCTGCTGTTCCTGTCTAGTGGGCTGTTATTACTTGCAAGGGCAGTCGCTGCGATACGTGTTGCCGATTTTGTCGACCTAGTTGTCCTGCGTTGTGACGGCTGCTGCTGCTGCTGGTCAGTGTGTGGCTGCTGCTGCTGCTGAGAGTGTTGCTACGCTTTGCCCGTTGCGGCAGGGTGGCCCCTTTTTTCTCGTACAGCCACCGCCGCTTATGTGCGATAGATCGCGTCCTTGTCAAGTCGCTGTAGCTGCTTCTCCTTGGCTGCTGTTGCTCAGCTGTCGCTGCGCGAATTGCTACTGCTGCTGCTGCTGTCGTCCTGCTCCGTTCTTGACGCCGTTGTTGGCTGCTGCTGCGACGTCTGCGTCCGCAAGCGCTGGGCGTTGTATCTCTGCTGGTGCTGTAGCTGCAGCAGTGCCCTCCGTGTTGCGCTCTCCGCTGGGGGTGGGCGTAATGCAGTCCGTCCTGCTGCTGCTGCTGTCCCTCCGCTTTCTGCTGTGTTGCCTGCTGCTGAAGAATGCGGCACTGCAGCGACGTGTAGACGAGCTCACAGTTCGGCTGCTGCAGGCGGACCAGGGCATGACCGACGACCAGCGCCTCGCAAGTCTTACGCGCGTAAGTCGACTGGCGCGAGGGGCTGTAGACGAGAAAGCCGGGCTGCAGGTGCAGCGCCAAGTCGCGCGGACTACGGTGGCGTCACAACAGCGACAGCAAACGACAAAACGGGCACCCAAGCGCCTGCGCCCCTACATACACATGCATAGAAATGCTTACATATATACACACACACACGTGGACATACACATCGACCCACAGCACAAACACACATCCACGCGTATGCATATACGTCCACTCACGCATATATACATCACACATCCGCATGCGTATATACATGTGTGTATACGTATGCACACGCACACACATACATGCATACATCTGTAATACATACGTGGGCGTGTATGCATATATGTATAGCTACACACACGCATATAGTCGTGTATTACTACGTACTACTACATACAGGCACATATATATACATATATTCACTCAGACGTACATGTGTACATATACGTGTGTGTATGTGTACGTATATATGCATATACATATACGTGAGTATGTTGTGTGTCGACACGGCAGTAGTGGGCTCGCGCCTTCGGGGACTCGACACGTGTGCACCGACGTTCAAACGTCGATGTTTGTGAAGAAGAAAATGAAAGGGCAGAGACTCCTTTTCCTGGGAATATTAACGAAGAATTTGAAACAACCGCAAAGGTCACTGCATGAAGAAGAAACAGAAAAAAAGGCGAGAGAATACATGTACACATCCACATATATATATGTGTATATATGCATACATACACATCAGCGCAACCAGACACCATATATATATACGTACGTACACATCAATAAGACGAGACAACATACATCTATATACATACCGAGACATACACACACCAGTATATGTTTCGTATACTTCCGCAGGCACACGTCTATGGACACACAGATGTCTTGCATGTCTACTACGAGAGAAGAGAGCGAGACGCACCGGCTGAGTTCTGCTGCGTTACGGACGTCCTGGCGTTGCTTTTGGCGCTGCCTTCGCAAAGACACGTCGCACTGAGCGTGGCGGGAAGGCAGAATTGCCGAAGCCGCTGCTGCCCGTCTTTTTCGTAGAAGAGAAGACGGGGAACGAGCAGCAGGCCCGGAAGCTTGAAGTGTCGCTCCTCGCATGCGTTCGGACGTGTGAAGACCACTAACGCACCGCGTTCTGCACGTCTACAAGCCGACTAGTGTCGGTGACAAGGCCACACATGCCTGGCGTTGCATACGCAAGTTGCTGCGTTGAGAACCGGCGTGGGCGGGACAACTACGTAGACACAAACATATGCGCCTTTCACGCTCGCCGTGTCTCTCTCTTGGTTGATAAATGGTGTCGAATCTGCGGAGAAGAAACGAGCGTTTGCCAGCTACCCCGTGTACATATACACATTCTGGTATACACATATAAAAGTACGCACACGTGTAGATAATACATAAGTGTACGTACATACACCCATCTGTATATGTCTGTATGAATATACACACACATACATACACATACACACACATCGATACACGTATATTCTGTGTGTGCTGGCGCATGCAAGACGTGTGTTCGAAGTGGTGGGAGAAGCGGGAGACGACTCCAGAGACCGTCGTCTGCCCTCAGCGCGAGGCAGTCGTCTGCCATCTCCTGCAAGCGTCCGTGCACATCCTGCAACCGCGCGAAGTTAGGAAGGCTGCGTAGAACAACGGCCGCAACGCATGCACTCTAAGTTTATATTTTTCTGCGCGTGGGCGCTCGGACCTGCCCCGGGACTGCGCTCGTAGCGGTCTGCTGCACCACACGACGGGGCTCCACGGGCATTCACGCTGCAGCACAAGTTGCTGGTAGTCGACTGTACGACAACGTCTTCTTACGCTTCTCAGTAGAAACCAACCGAGAATATATATATATATATACGCATTTACTCGTACACACATGTATATATATATATATATAGGGAGAGAGAGACACGCATACGCATATGCGTACATGAACGTCTGCCTTTGCTTCTCAGTAGGAGCAAGTCCACATCATATATATATATGTAGTCGTAAATATATATATGTATATACGCATATACATATGAATGTCTGTGAAGCACCATTTGTTGCTCGCCGGGGCGAGGAGGTCTTCCGACCGCTCTTCTCATTAAAAGGCAGTCGCTTCTATAATATATTCGTACGTACGTACGCATATGGTTCCACAGATGCACATCTGTACGTACGTGTGTGTGGTTATATACGCTAATTAACACCGTATGTGTGTATACGCCTACGGATACATAGACGAATCTCTATGTACGTATGTATGCGTATACATACTGATTAACACCCGTACATGTACATACGCATATACACACATAAAATAGGTGTATATCTATGCGTACGCGTCTTCACCGGTGTACATGCATGTGCATATAGCGACTAACTCCCACACATGTATATACGCGTATACACACACATATATGTGCATATCTTTGTGTACAACTCTTCAGCGGCGCACTGTATGTGTATATATTGATTAACACCCACACACGTATATACACACGCATATGCACATACGTATACCTACTATGTTTATACCTCTTCTTCAGCACATGCACTTCGTATATAGTGAAGCGATTTTCCGTGTAATAGAAGATGGTGCATTAATGTCTGTACGCGTGTGTGGCCCCGGGAAGGACCCCACACGTGTTTACCTACGCGTCCGTTTGGTCGCTTGAGACGTGTGAATATCTCGCCTGTGCAACCAGCTGGCTGCACATATGAGGGGAACCTCTTTTTTTCTATTTGTGGACAGTCCATAGATGATGCGCAGGGGCTCACGTAAGATCTTTCGCACGTACGTATGTATACACAGAGAAGTCCGTATATAGCGGTGAAGGAGAGACTTTCGTGAGCGCAGCTGCGGCCGCTTTGTGTGCGCAAGCACGTGTTGCCTACAGGAGCGCGACGACCTAGCGCTGCAGGTCAGGCGCCTCGAGGAAGATATCGTCAACCTAGAGGTGAGCGGGAGTGCCTGACATATGAAGAGAAGAGGAAATAGGATCCGCACGTCTCTGCGTCGTTCTTGCTGTTGCTGCGTCTACGTCGTTTCTCCACTCGCCTCGCGGCTGCGGCTGCTGCAGCTGCTGTCGAGTGTCGGTTCGCCTCCCGCTGCCACACGACGCAACTACACGGCTCTGCCTCTCGCCGCCACAAGACATGCGCACTACGTCTGAGTATAGCACTGTCTTTCTCAGGCAGGAAAGGCATCTGAGCATCTGCTGAGATGCTGCTGCTGCGAGCCATGTGCTGCGCCACCACCTGTTTGGCTGCCGCTGCCCACCGCTCCTTTGCGCGGCTGCTGTGTGTCACTGCTACTACGGCCGCTCTGCTTGCTGCCGCTGCGCTGGGTTTACTGCTGCCTTATGCTGTCATGTGATTCACCTTTCTGACGGCTGTTGTTTCTCTTCTTGCCCCCACTGCCGCTGCTGTCCTTCTGACTCTTGCTGCTGCAGCTGTTGCTCTGGCTAATGCTGCTGCAGTTCTTCTAGTGCTGCTGCAGTTCTTCTGGCTAGTGTTGCTGCTGTTTTGCTTGTTTCCGTTCCTGGTGTTCTGGCTGCTGCTGCTGCTCCGGCACGTCTGGCTGCTGCTCCGGCACGTCTGGCTGCTGCTCCGGCACGTCTGGCTGCTGCTCCGGCACGTCTGGCTGCTGCTCCGGCACGTCTGGCTGCTGCTCCGGCACGTCTGGCTGCTGCTCCGGCACGTCTGGCTGCTGCTCTTCTTGCCGTTGTTCTTCTTGCTGTTGTTCTTCTTGCTGTTGTGCTGTTATTCCCCTTGCGGCTCCTGCAGCGGTTGCGCACGCACCCCGGCAACTCGCACGAGTGCGGCAGCAGTTCGTATTTTTCCTGCTGCTGCAGTTCTTGCTGAGGCTACCTCGCTGCTACTGCTGCTGCTGCGACTTTGCGTGGGTGCTCCTGTCCCTGCTGCTGCGGCTGCCGTTCCTGCTCTTGCAGTCCTGCGCGGGGCTCCTCGCCTTCTTGGGGCTCCTCGGCTTCTTCCTGTTGCTCCTTGTCTTCTTTCTGCTGCTGCTGCCAGTTTTCTTTTTCTTCTTGCTTTTGCTGCTGTCGCTCGTTTTCTTCTTCCTCCTGCTGCCGCTGCTTGTTTTCTTCTTCTTCTTTTTGCCGCTGGTGTTCGTCGTTTCCTGCCTGCGGGTGCGCGCGGGCTGCTGCGGCTGCATCGCTGCACGGTCTGGTGGGGCGCGAGCTGCTGCGGGTGCCCGCGACGACCGGTGCTGCTGCAGGAAGGTCTCGAAGCTGCAGCAGTGGAGAAAGAGACGGCGTTGGCAAGTATTGACACCCAGCGCGAGCTTCTCAACGATATGCAGCTGCAGTTCGATAATCTCGTAAGTCTCACCGCAGGTCTATACTACGTAGACGTCTCTCTTTGCAGAACGTCTTCCTTTGTTGCATCTTTGTTCCTCATATATATATATATATCCGCGTCCTTGTACATGCCTGTCGACCTACTTCTTGCGCAGAAATGCTGCTTCACGGCGATCTTGTCTGTGTATGGACTCTCTCTGTCTCTCCATGTATATACATGCGTATATACATAGATACCCATATATATACATAGAGACGTATACACGCTGACATCTTTCTCCGCCTATCTCTATATCTATATATATGGATGTATATATGTGTGCATGCTGGCGTCGACCGCCTTCTCTGTCTCTGTCCCTCTCAATATGTGTGTGCTTCCTGCATGTTTGTTTCCGTCTCTAAAAGTCTATCGCGTCTCTCTATTTCCGTACATCATTGTATCTGTCCCCCGTCCCCGTCTCCGTGTCCCGTCTCCCCGTCTCCGTCCCGTCTCTGTCCCCCGTCTCCGTCTCCACGTCTCCGTCTCTCTGTGTATTGGCACAGGCATTTCTTCCTTTCTTTTCTGCCGCGCATGTGTGCACCTGGCCGCAGTGAAGAACACGGGCATACGGGTCTATACGCATGCGTGTGAATGCAGATATTTATCATACGTAGAAAGGCGTAGCTGCAGTGGCCCTCTTGGTGAGGTCTGCACACGCGTGCGGTGAGACTTCTTCTTTCTGACCAGCGAGTGACAGTAGCCACACAGGGCGCGATACGTGAGCCTACAGGCCAGGCGCACGCCGCAGCAGTTCTCTCCGTATTCGCTCGCTTCACTGCTGTGTCGCCGCACGTGCAGGAAATCCCATCTTGAAGGCTGTGCTAAGGAATCTGACACACATCCTGCCGCTGCTGTTGTACCAGTGGCCCCTCCTGCTCCCGTCTCTTCCCCCCTTCTCCTCGTTGTCGCTGCTGCTGGCTCCCACATACCAGCAGATAGCTCCTGCTGCTGCTGCGATCTCTGCCAATCTGACCGCGACCTGCCTCAACGCTGCTGCCGCTACTGCTCTTGTTGGCCCTGCTGCGCACCCCCTGCATACGCTGCTGTTGCTGCCGCACCTGCGGCTCCTGCTGGTGCTGCTGCGCGTGCTGCTGCGCCTGCTGCTGCACGTGCTGCTGCTGGTGTTGCTGCTGACCTGCTGCTGCTGCTGTAGCGGCTGCACCTGCCGCTGGCTGCTTCCCTCGCCGGCGTTGTTGTTCTCTGGCTCTGTTGCTGCATTTTGTGTTACTGACTTCTCCTTCTCCTCTTCCTTCGTGTGTTGCTGCTCTGCTGCGTGTGCGGGCGACGCGCCTTCGTCTTCTGCTGCCCTGTTCTTCTTCTTCCCCTGCTGTCACGTTTTCTTTTCTGCGTCTCTCTCTGCTGCCGCGTCGTCTTCTGCTGGACATCCTCCCTGCTGCTGCTGCTGCCACTCCCCGTGTGTCGCTGCGTCTGGCGCTTCTCTTCTCCACTGCTTCTGATCCCCTCTTTTGATCACCCTGCTGTTGCTGCGTCTTCTGCTTCCACTGCAACGACCACTTCTCGCTCCGTTGCCGCCTTCCTGATGCTGTTGGCCCCTCTCCCCCTGCTGGTGCTGTTGTGTCTTCCCTGATGCTGCTGCTGCTGCGTCTCCGCTGCTGCTGCTGTTCTGTTTCCCTTGGTGCTGCTGCGGCGGCTGCTGACGTGGGGTCGTTGGTGCTGCGCTGCGCGGTGCTGCAGCTAGTGGACAAGGACCTCGAGATCGCGACGCTTCGAGAGCAGCTGGCGCAGCAGCAGGTGGCTTTGCAGGAGCGCCAGCAGCAGCAGCTAGAGATTCAGCAGCTGAAGGAGAGAGTGCTGCAGTACGACAAGACATTTGTGCAGCTGAAGCAGCTGCTGCTTGACGTTTCTGTCCAGAAGCAAAACGCTGAGGCAGAAGTCACTTCTCTTAGAAGTTATAAACAACAGGCTGATGCTACTATCAAACAGCTACAGGTAATCAAGCGAAATACCATAACATTTCCCCATACATATGTGTATATATATACATACGCACACACATATGTATCATATATATATATATATATCCATGTGGGTATTGAGTTAGTGTGACCTGGTGCAGCTGCGCCGTGAATACGGGGAATAGTGATACGTAGAAGGACAGCGTCTACATTACTTCCCACGTTTATATATATATATGTAAGTATATAAATATGTATACGTATATAGATGTATATTGAACTATCTGACTTTATAAACGAACGTATACAAGCATATATGTGTGGCGCAATGCATGCGCGCCCCGACGTATTATATATATATATATATGTATGTACGTGGGCATGTCCCTATACATCTATATGTATATATACCTGCCTTTGTGTATACGCACAAGGAGGTAACACGAATCTTAATGGTTGTACGTCCTTCAAAACACGTACAGGCATGACCCTGTACATGTTTCATACACATACGTATATATATATATATATATATGGACCTCCATATATATATACGCATATATATAAATTTAAATATTGTATCTGTGCTGCTGCGCAAGCAGAAAAGAGATGTCACCGCACTGTCACTGTCCATGGAGAGAGTAGTGAAGCATGTGTGGAAAGCGCAGGAGCCTGCTGCCCACCAGGAACCTGCGACGCACCAGAATTTTCTCTTCTAACGGGGAAAGCTCATGGGTTGTACATCCATATAGTCACTCTCTCTAAATGCGTGGCCGATCGCGCAAGTCTGCTGGCCTATTGCTGCAGCTTTTAACTTGCCTCAGGCAGCTTATCTCCTAGAGAAACGCTGCTGCTGTCGCCCCGCTTCCCCTGCTGCGGCTGCTGCTGCTCTCTCTGCGGCTGCTGCTGCTGCTCTTGCTGCGGCTGCTGCTGCTGCTCTTGCTGCGGCTGCTGCTGCTGCTCTTCCTGCGGCTGCTGCTGCTCTCGCTGCGGCTGCTGCTGCTGCTCCTCCTGCGGTTGCTGCAGCTCTATCTGCGGTTGCTGCTGCTCTCGCTGCGGCTGCTGCCCTCGTTGGTGCTCCTCTCGCTGCCGCTGCTGCCGCCGCCGGAGCTGCTTCCCCCGCTGCTGCTCTCGCTGCTGCTGCCAAAGCTGCTCTCAATGCTGTTGCTGCTGTCCACACACCTGCCGCGGCGGCGTCTGCTTCTGTCGGAAGGACGGGCCATTCTCTTGGCTCCCTTCGCCGAGGTATGGCGTTCCTTCACATGTGCTGCAGCGCCACTCTGGGCACGCGAGGGCGCATGCATGGAGAGAGGCGTATGTATCTATTTTGCAAGCAGCAAAAAGATTACTACTGCAAGTACCCCTCACTTCTTTCAGCTCGTTGCTGCGCATCTTTTGCCTTCCTCTTTACGTCTCTGTGGATGAAGCAGGTTGCTACTCCGTACATGCAACATATATATATATATATACATATATATATATATATCTATGTGCAGAGCAGCAGCAGACTTCCACGAGCGTGCAGAGCTCCGCACAAGTGTCCATGTACATATATACGTAAATATCGGTATGTGTTTGATTTGCTGCCGGGTCTGCTGGCGGCGCTGCCACGACCCCCGCTGCTCCTGTCATTCTCTTGAATTCTGCTGCTTCAGGTGCGCCCTGCGGTGCTGCTGCGGCTCCTGGGTACAGGCCGTGTGCTGCCTCAGCGTGTTGCTTGGACCGATGCTGCTGCTGCTGTTCGCCTGATGGCTGCTACCTTTCCGCACTGTTATTGGTGCTGCTCTGTTCAATCCTCCTACTGCGCTAACGCATCCGTCCGCAGCTGGTGCTTCCGCCGCTGCGTCTCACGGTTGTTGCGTCTGCTGCAGCGTACCCAGTCGCATCTGCCGCTGCTGCGTTGCTGTTGCGGGGATTCCTGCTGCCGCAGCTGTGCCAGGCTGCGTCTGCCGGTGCTGCTGTCCCTGCTGCCGTCTGGTGGCTGCTGCTGCTGCTCTGTCATAATGGCTGCTGCTGGGACGGTACGGGGCCGCTGCTGCCACAGTTGCTGTTGGTGCGCTTGCTGCTGGTTCTACTGCTGCTAGGGTAGTAGCTGCTCCGGATGTCCCGCGGCTGATGGTGCTGCAGCGCTACGTCGGCCCGAGTGATGCTGCTAATGCCGCTGCTCGTAGGACAGTCGCTGCTGTTGCTGTGATTACTCCATGGGCACTGCTGCGATGGGTGCTGCGCTGCACCTCAGGAGGACCTGCTGCTGCCATGGGTGCGCGTCGGGTCCAGCTGCCGCTATAATGTTTTTGCTGCGGCTGTTGCTGCTGCTGCTGTAGGAGTAGTCGTAGGGGGAGTAGTGACGACTACTTCTGCTGTTGCGATGCCTTTGTTGCTGCTGTGGCTCGACGGTGGCAGCTGCAGCTGCTGTGCTGCTGGCTGCTGCTGCTGCTGCCACGCTGTGTGAGGTGGCCGGCCGCTGCCGCTGCTGCTGCAGCTGCTGCCGTGAAGGCGGCCAGAAGAGCTGCTTTTGGTATTTCCCGCAGCGACGCCCGACTGCTGCTGCTACTGCTGCTTCCGCTGAAGAGATTGCTGCTGCGAATGCCGCTGCTGCGTGCGTTGTGCTGCTGGGCGGTGACACTGCTGCAGGCCGCTGGCGCTGAGGACGCGGAGCTGCTCCTCTCGTTTGAACAGCAGCAGGAGCTGCATGCAGAGGTGGTTGCGGGGCAGGAGCGGCAGCTACAGCAGCTGCTTCAACAGCTACGAGAAAGCAACACTGCAAAACTTACCTACCAGCAAGCGTTCGATAGACTCACACGCCTTCTCAAGGAAAAAGAACTCTTCCACGTACGCCTCTATTCACCATCCGTGCTCCTCTCGTATCTATTCGTATAATCTGCATGCCTGCATATATATGCAAAGAGAGAGAGAGAGGTAGATAGATAGGTAGATAGATATAACATAGATAGATAGATGATCAATACATAGATATCCATATATATATATATATAAACCCACGTGTGCATGGACACGTGTATACACATATACATATATGTATATACACACACATATTCATATATATGTATACACACGTATACGCATACGTGCATATATAATAATGTACGCATACGTACGAACGTGTGTTTTTGCAAGTCGTTGCGCCTTGTTATATATTACGTATGTAGGTAGTATATACGCACGCATAGATAGACACATTTGTACACTCATATATGTATGTGTGTTTGTGTTTATTTTAATATATCCGTGTGTATGTGCATATATTTATATATATATACATCGCGTACGTAATTCCCACCACCTATTTATCCATCTATCTGTCTATCTATACATATATGTATATATGCCTCTCTCTCTATATATATATGTATGTATGTAGACGTGTATACATAATTGCCTTTGTTGCGAGGGCGCACGTGCCGTTACGACCAGTATTACCCTCACATGTGTTTGTCTGCTTATACATCCCGGAGTAACTCTATATATATGTATCACATATATACACACGTTTATATCTGTATCTATATGTATATATATATATATATTCACGTATATATACACTATATATATACTGTATACTGTATATACATATATACATATATATATATATAAATATACATACACATATATATGCATATATACATAAAGTATATAAGGGTACATATATGTGTGGAACGAAGTGAAGTAATTTCACGTTGAGCACGAGGGCACATCTGCGTCTTCAGGCCCGTTTTCCTTTTGTGTATATGTGTGTCTATGTACATCTGCATCTGTATACAGACGTTTGTGTGTATACATATGTAGGTGTACCTGTATCTGTATATATATTTACGTATACGTGTCTGTATTTATGTATGCATGCAGACAAATATTTAGCAATACGTGTCTGTATATGTGTACGCGTGAAGACTAAGAGCAGCTATTTATCTGCAGGCTGCTTTAGCAGCAGCAGCAGCCACAGGAGCAGCGTGTGTGGCAGCGACAACAGCAACTCCCCAGAAGCAGCGAGACTCTCAGCGAGGGAGCGACAGCAGCAGCTGAGACGTCAGCGGCGACAGCAGCAGCGGCAGCCTGGGCAGAAACAGCAGAACAGGAGGCGCAACAGTTCCTGCGGGAGCCACAGCAACAGAGCCAGTCGCAGAGCAGCAGCCAAGCAACTGCAGGCGCAGCAGCGGCGGCGCTGTTCAGAGCAGCAGCACCCGAGAGAACAGCAGGAAGAAGGAGAGCGGTTGTAGCAGTATCAGGAAGACCACCAGCAGCAGCACTACATCGAGGAGAGCGACAGTCTTGACAGCAAGGAAATGCGCAGTGCCAGCAGCGACAAAGAGAGTAGCAGTCGAAGTACCGGGTAGAGCCGTACGGCCTCTACAGCGACACCAGAAGAAGCAACAGCAGCAGCTATATCTGGAGCGGTAGCACCAGCGACTTGAGCCCTGCGAGCCGCATGATGCAGAACAGCAGCGGCAGCAAAGAGGGCAGAAACAGCAGCAGCAAGGTGAAGAAAACGCTGGGAGGAGATCACAGCTGCAGGGAAAGTGAAGAAAGGAAGATGCAGCAGGCGGTTAGCAGTCCCGTCTGCTGTGCGCCGGAGGCTGTTTCCCTACAGTGGGGAAAAGGTTACATGCGCTGGTCTCAGTAGATAACGAGACAGCAGTTTCTTCACTTGGGGGCCGGGGGCAGCGAGGTGACCTTTGTCGTCTGCGGGTCAATTAGTTGCGTTTCCTTCCTCGACTAAGAAGACATACATAAACGACAAGAAGCAGATTCAAGATGTCCGCGTAGAGATGACTTCATCCACGGACGCACTTCGACTCGTCTCTGCCTGAAAGACTGCCTCCTGTAGAAAACAGCTTCCCCTGCTCGTCGTTTCTGCTACTGGTCTTGCGTCTGCTGCTGGTGTTGCGCCTGCTGCCAATGCTGTTGCTTCTGGAGCTGGTGGTTCTGTTGGCCGTGCTGCTACTGCCGCTGTTGCGCCTGCTACTCCTGCTGCTGTTGCGTCTGCTGCTGCCGCTGTTTCTACTCTTACTGCTGTCGGTGTCCCTTTCTTTGCTGCTGGTGTCGGTGCTGCAGCGAACGAACACCGAGAAGCTGCAGCAGGAGAATAAGCAGCTGCATGCGAAGGTGCAGGAGCTGCAGTGGCTGACGGCTCCCCGGTGGCAGCGAGTCTTTACGTTAAAGCAGCAGCAGCAAGAGAGCAGGGGAATGTGGGGTGGCACTGCTGCTGCTGCTGCAGGCGGTGGCGGCACGAGGCTGCTTCCACTGCGGCTCCTGAAAGACGCTGCCGCGGCTGCTGCGTCTGACGCTGCTGCTGTCCCTGCTGCGGCAGGCGCGGAGGGAGAGGCGGAGCAGGAGGCGAGGCAGCAGCGGGACGCAGACGAAACAGAAGCTGCAGACGCGTGGCTTGGCAGCAGCAGCAGCAGTAGTGACGCAGAGATCCACGTGGAAAAGTTGTGCGGTGAAGTAGAACGCCTGGCGGTGGAAGTTGCTACGCTGAAGCTGCAACGGGGACAGCAGCAAGTCCTGCTCTGCTGCGTAGAGGAGAGAATGAGGCTGCTGCAGCTCGCCCTCCCGGGTTCCTGTCTCAAGTTCGAAGCGCGAAGCGCTGCAGGCATATTCGTTCTGCACGCCACAGCTGTTAACTGCTTCCTTTTTCTCGCTAACGTGCACACGGTGTACGTACACCCCCTTGCTGCAAACGCAGCCGCCAACCCACGCGTGAGTCAACCGGCCGCGACGCTTTGCCGCTGCTGCACCACGTACGAAAAAACAGCAGCAGCTGCACCACACACACCGCCAGCGCAGCCTCAGCAGCGTCGCCGTCAACGGCAGCGCCAGTCGTCGAGCAGTCAGCAACTACCAGCCACACATCCCAGCTCCCCCTCTCCCGGCCTCATTAGCCTCAACACATGTACACACATATACACATACAAATATATATATATATATATGTATGTGTATCTTCCCGACCGTATCTCTCCCGATCCTGGGCCTCAGTAGCGTCAACACATACGTACATATACGTATATATATAGGAATGTGTGAAGACAGACGTAGCTGTGGGCATACATAGACATATACGTATGTATAGGTAGAGGTGTATTTCTAGCCATTTGCACATACATATATATATCTACATCAGTATTTGTCTCTTTCTATATGTGTGCACTTTCCTTTAGGTCTATTTATACGTATGTGTGTACACACGCATATATGGAGGCGTCTGCATATATGTCAATGTGTGTGTATGTGTCTGAAGAGACGTAGCGCATTCCCGGCACTTCGAGGAGCTTCTTCGGGCTCGATCTGCGTGACGTCTCTTCTGCCTTTTGCTGCTCCTCTTTTAGTTTCCCCTTCTCCTCCTCGCGTCTGGTTTCTCGTCGTCTCCGTGTGTCAGTCTTCTTCACTGCGTATCGATGCTCCCGGCGCCGCCTGGTCGCTTCTTCTGCTGCTGTGGTGGGCGCCGGCGTCGCTTGACGGCGAGCAGCTCGATTGGTCTCCAGATGCGCGAGCATCTGGAGGGACCGGACGAAGAGGGGGAGGAGGAGGAGAAGAGGAGGAGAAGGACGAGAAATTCGTGGCTTTCTCCACACGTGTCGACCCTGCGAGATTCTTCCTGCTGCTGGTCCACTGACGCGTGCCCGCCTAGTCTTCGTCTTTCCGATCGCCCTCCCTCGGGCTTGTTGCCTGCTGCGCCATTTTGCATGTGCAGGGGGGGGCGGGCGAGGGGGGGACGGGGCACGGGAGGAGAAGTGTTCCGACGTCTCTGTGGCACCTGCTGCTGCTGACGGATTCGCTGTCCCGCAGCTGCGTCCCCTGCGCAGGGCGCTCCTTCTCTTCTTCTTCTGCGCGTAGACTTTCTTCCGCGGAAGCGTGTTGTTGTATCTCTGCATGTGGAGTCTTCTTCCTTTCTGCTGCTGCTTCGCCTCGCAGCCGTCTCGTCCGCAGCAGTGCCTGCTTGCAGCTGCGCGAGAGCGGGTTTCTCAGTTCCTTCTTTTTCCGTTCTTCTTCGATACGCTCCTCACCGCGCGCTTCTTCTTCGTCTTCTGCGTCGTCTTCTTCTTCGTCCTTAAACCCGTCTCTGTTAGTTGTGCTCTCCTGCGATTCCTGGCTCCAGACCATTCTCAAGGAGCAGGGCTTCATCCGGTGGCTCGTCAGCAGCGTAGATGCAGTTGCCTCCCTTGGGCGCACTCTCGCTCTCCTCGTCTTCCACCTACGCGCCAGCAGCAGCAGCAGCACCAGCAGCAGCAGCAGCTCTAGCACGAGCAGTGGCAGCAGCAGTGGCAGCAGCAGCCCCAGGCTGAACGGCGTGGATTCTTCTGGTGAGGCAAAGGGGCGAGCAGAAGGGGGAGAAGCAGAAGAAAGGAGTGCAGAAGAAACTGCAACAGGAAAAGAAGCTTTGCTGGAGCAGCTGGAAGCTCCTCGTGGACCGGCGTATAAGGCAGTGGCAGCAGCGCATCGGTTCACTCAGCGACTCCTTGCTGCTGCGGCTGCATGCACGTTGTCATCTTCGCTTCCGCTTGCTGGTGCAGAAGAAGCTGCCGCTGCGCTGGCCGCCTTGCTGCCTCCGGAGCTTGCTGTGGCTGCGGTGTGCCCCCCGCCCAAAAGCAGCAGCAGCGCCGCTCCAGCTGCTGCTGCTGCTGTCAGAGTTGAGGAGAAGACGTCTGCCCGTCGCAGCAGACGCAGCAGCGGAGAAAACAGCAGAGGTCGGTCCGCGGGGGAAGCGAGGAGTGGCGCGTCTGCTGCAGGTGACCCGCTGGAGCAGCAAGCAGGCAGCACCAGCAGCGCCGGAGACAGAAGAGCAGCAGCAAGAGAAGGAAGAGGAGGAACAGACGTGGGTGCTCCTGCTGCAGCAAAAGGAGGGGAATGCGCCGGAGAATTTTTCTCTCCGTTCTCTTTGGTGCCGTGTATCGCGGCGACCCTGCATGCATCACGTGCCGCAGGACTTTTGGCCCTAGCTGCCGCATGCGTCCAAAGTGAGGAAGAAATGCATCCCTCCACTGGCAGCAGCAGCAGACGCCGCAGTGAAGCAGCTGCAGTAGGAGCAGCTGCTGGCGTTGCGTCTGCATCAGCTGCTGCTGCGGCGGTGCAGCAGTGGCAGCAGCTCATTGCGAACTGCACTGAGGCTCTTGAGGCGCTGCCGGCGCCGCTGCTGCTGCCGCCCGCGGCTGCTGCTGCTGCAGCACTGCCGCTGCCGGCGGAGGAAGACAACGGCACCGAACCAGCCGCACCAGTGTTGCAGCAGCAGCAGCAGCAGGGAAAGAAGCTACAGCAGTCCCGGGAGCAGCTGCTGCTGCCGAAGGGCTCCGGGAGCAGCAGCAGCGCACTAACAGCGTCGCGGGGAGATTTTCTCATTGGGGAAGGTTTCGGCGATTGGCTTGTCCGCTGCATGCGAGAGGCGCCTGAGGGCAGTGCTGCAGCAGCAGGAGCAGCAGCGGAGAAAGCGGGAAGAGGAGCGGCGTCTCGTGTATCAGCAGGAGAAAATGCAGCAGCAGCAGCAGCAGACGCGAAGGGAGGGGAGATAACACGGGCAGAAGAAAAGGCCGCGGACATTGCTGCCACGTCGCCGTCATGCGAAGAAGCGTTCGAGGTACGAAGCAAAAAGTCTGTGTGGCACTTCTTGCACAGAGAGCAGCCTCGAGCCCCGGCGGAGATGCACCAACAAGCAAAACTGACAGCAAGACGAGCACCCGCAGCAGCAGCAGCGCCAAAGTGGAGGAGCCAGAAGCAGCGGCAGTGAGAGAGAGCGCACCTGCAAGAGTGGAGAGCAGCAGCAGCAGCCGGGGGAGCAGCAGCAGCCGGGGGAGCAGCAGCAGCAGGAGAGAAAGTCTCGATAACACAGGGGAAGCATGGGGGAGAAGAGAGGGCAGCAGAAGAAGAACGACAAGACGAATCGACAGATGGACAGGAGGACTGAAGCAGAGGACAACGCAGAAAACGCGCAGCAGCAGGTGTTCGGTGAACGGGAACAGGGGCGGCAGCAGCAGAAGAAAAAGCAGAAGAAGATATATCAAGAACGCAGTGTGTGCGTCAAAGCACGAGAGGAACAGCAGCAGCAGGGGATACAGAAGAAGCAGCAGAGTCTCTGCACATGTATATATATATATATATAGTCAAACGCACATGTACTTGCATGTGTGCGTAATCTATATTTATTTGTATGGAAAAGTGGCTACATATATACATATATATATATATATATATATGTATAAAGAGGTGTATAAGGACGTATGTGGAGAGGGTCGAGTTTCCTTGCACGTCGTCGCCGTGGGGTGTTCTGCAAGGGACGGATGCGCGCAGCGCCGTGCTGCTGCTGCTGCATCGCCGTAGATGTTGGCTGACGGGCAGGCGTGTGCATGCCTCTCTGTTATTTGAACAGGACGTTCTGCAGAGATTTATATGTTTAGACCTTCACGCAGACACCCCGGCTACATCTGAGAGAATGTTTTCTTCGAAGGAGGAGGGACCCGCGCAAGCAAACCGGCTGGCCCTTCTCTTTCACGCGTCCGTACAAGTGATGTATCCCAGATGTGCGCCACATAGATACGTAAGGACATACATACCTATACGTTTGCCCACATTTATATATATATATATATATATACGTATATGTGTATGTACACACCTACACATACAGGTACGTGTACATGTATACATGTGTTCATATCTACATTGATACATATATGCATATATATTCGTATCTACACATACGTATATATATGTATATATATCCGTGTCTACATATGTATACATATATATGTATACATATGTACACATACGTTGGGAGTAGCTACGTAGGAGGTGTGGTGCGTGGGGCCGTTTGGGCCGCCGGAAAGACCAAATGCAAGTGCAGGCATGTCAGCATGCGGCTGCTGTGCGAGCGCATGCAGGTGTAGCTGTAGCGTCAGGTAGAAGAGCAGAGAGGACAGGAAGTTTGCTGCTGCTGCTGCTGCACAGCACGCGAGACCTGCGGGCGACCTTGTGTGCGTGTCTGCAGGCGAGCAACAAACTGCTGCTGCTGAACGAAGCGCCGGATATCCTTAGCCTCAACACCCGGCCGGGGAAGCCCCTGCGAGTAGGCGCCTCCACAGAGAAAGTAGCGATAAACAATGAACAAGCCGTCGCTCGAGTGTCTGTACACCTGAAACGAGAGACGAGAGAACAGGGACCCTCGCGTGTGGTGTGTCTGTACACCTTGAACGGGCACGGGGGTGCTCCACTGCGGTGTGTCTGTACACCCGGAAGGCGGAGGGGGGTTGGGGGACACTCGGGGGTGTCTGTACACCTGAAACGATAAGACGCAGCAGCGATAGCGTCTGCTTCGTAGACGCGGGGAGAAGTGTGTGTGCAGAACCAAGGCGTCTTCGAGTGTCTGTACACCGGAAAGAAGGTCTCCCCTACGACTTTCCCGCATGTAGGAAGAAGGCTGCGGGTCAGCGGATGGGGGAGTCCGTCGTCGGTGTTGTGTACGACGGGTCGCAGTAGAGAAGTCGCGGTTTCTTCTTTTTGCTGCCCCACTCGAATTTAATACGTGCGTGTGTATATATGGAGGAAGTGGGGTGCCCGGTCTTTGCTGCGCGACTCTGTATTCCTCTGAGAATATATTCCTCTCTTTCTACACGACACCCATCCGCAAACGTAGACGACTCTATTTCGTGGGCCACTCAGACTCTGCTGCATGCACCGCCGTATGTCTGGGAGGAAGAGGGGGGGGGGGGTCACGACCTCCTTCGTATAAAGGAAAGCACGTGCGTACACAGGCAGATGTGGGGAGCACCAATATCTACTGAAATGTACACTCGTGGGTCCCCCTCCCTCTCTATCTCTCCATATATATATATATATATATGTATGGATGGGTATGTAAGAAATGTACGTGCTTTTACAGACAGATGTGGGGAGCACCTGTATCTACTGAAACGTGTACACGTGGCTTCGCTTGCTCTCTCTATCTCTATATACACATATATATGTATATGTACATGCAGTCCTGCGTAAGTATGAGTGCTTACGGATATATATATATATATATATATATATATTTACTCGTATACATATGTGTATCTGCAGAGATGAATATGTACGTTCGTGAGTATATCTGTTCATAGCTGTCAATATTGCAGAAGCAGAGGGGTCTTGCATGTACTGGAACGTACGCAGAGATTTGCATGCGCTACATATACATATATATACGTGTGTATACACGTCGGTGTACACCACTCCGTACAGAGGCTTGTATATATATATGTGCATACATATTTTTTATATACATGCGTAGCTGGCAACGTTTACGTACTCGTATACATATGTGTATATATCTGTGTAGATATATATATATATATATATATGTGTATGGATATGAATATGTACATTGCTAAGTTCACATGCGTAGCTCGCAGTAGTTTAGCACACACGTGTAAATCTATCCATATATTTGTATATATGGGTCGCGATGACGCTGCGCCCCTCTCTCCTGAGACCCTGCTTGCAAACTTGCAAGTATGCGTACGCATGCATGTCGGCGTGTTGTGTCAAGTGTGGAGCTTGACACAGACTCTCATGTTGCTGCTGCTTTGCCTGTGAATCTGTGTGTAGAGTTTCTTCTTTTTCTCCTATACAGATACATATATGTGTGGGTATACGCATACACATACAGACATATATATATATATATGTATCGTGTTATTATAGCTGGGAAGTTCGTAGAGTCTGCCCCGGGTTGGCTGAACGACTTCGGTCAACACCTCTGGCCTAAGGACTGTGCGCGACGTGTGCTGCCGCGCATGTGTGTGTGTGTGTGTCGGGAGCTGCTGCAGGTGCTGCTGCAGTTTACGTCTGCCTGCTGTGGGAGAATGAGTGGCAGGGGGCGCGACTTTACTGCTGGTGCTGCTACTGCTGGTCCTTCCTCTGGTCCGTCGTTTTATATCCCTGCTGCAGTCGCTGCGGCTTCAAAGAAGGCCGTCGTATGGGAACTTCCTGCTGCTGCACTCCGTCGGCGACTTGCCGCAGACTTGGCCAGCGAGAAAAGTGCTGCTGCCATGGCAGCAGAGCAGCAGCGCCTCACCCAGTTGCTGCAGCAGGTAAGCACGTCTGTGCCTTCCTGCACGCGGTGCTGCTGCGCACAGCCAGATGAAGCTGCTGAAGCAGCGGCAGTAGCAGCGAACACGACGCGCGCGCGTCAGGAACAGGCAGCAGCACCAGCAGTTCGAAAAGATGAGCAGCAGGACACGAAGGGGATCGACTGCAGCGGCGAAAAGAGGGTCGACAAGCAGCAGCAGCGGCAGGGGGAAGAACGGAGGCAGGAACAGCAGCAGCAGAAGAGAGAAGAAAGAAAGAAAGACCAAGGCAGGAGCACCACAGGAAGCAAAGCAGCAGTTCATCAGAGCAGCCAACAGGGGAGGCAGCAGCACGCGTGGCATGCAGGAGCAGAGTTAACGTCGCCGTCGTAGATACAACATATCAGAGCGCAACAGTGAGACAGAGGGGGGAACAGAAGAACAATCGCAGCAGCAAATTATCCTGCTGCTGCTGCTTCTGGGAAGACGCTGCTGGTGCAGCGAAGGGGGAGCGGCCACCAGATTGCTGCAGGAAGAGGTCAAAGTGCCGGGGTAGCGGGAGGAGCAGCAGCAGCACCTCTCTCTTCCGTCGCGTACTTAACACTGCGTCACACGGGTGCTTCTTTTGCTGCTGAGTTTGAACTGCCTCCCCTGCGCCTGTAGCTGCCTCTACTGCTGCTGTTGCTGCTGCTCACGCGACTGCTGGCCACTGCTGCTGACGCTGCTCCAGTAGCTGCCGACGCTGCTGCAAATGCTGGTGACGCCGCTCCACTTGCTGCTGTGACGCTGCTGCAGTTGCTGTTGACGTGACAGCTGCTGCTCTGTGAACCCTACTGCCACTGGGTTGCTGCTGGACGGCTGCTGCTGCTGTTGTAAGAATGCTGCTGCAGGGCACGACGTTTCAAGAGAAGGGCCGTGGAGGAGGGCTGCGTCTGCAGGCGTTGTGTGGTGATGCTGTGCCACGCGATCGTCTATTTTCCTTTCTGCTGCTTCCCAGCTGCTGCTCCTACTGCTTGTGACTGCACAGGAGATGCTGCTTCGGTTTCAGCAGCCGTAGCCACTGCTGCTGCTGCTGCACGAGTGCTGCTGCTGTCGTCGCGCTGCGTGCAACTGCTGCTGCTGCCGCTGGCGACTTGCTGCAGCTGTCAATGAGCGGCGTCTCTGTGCGCTGCTGCTGGTGTTGCTAACCGACGGCCGTTGCTGCTGCTGCTGCAGCAGTGCTGCTTCTCCCGTGGGCGCAGCGTCGCTGCCCCGTGCGGACTGGTGCTACTGTTGTTGCAGTGAAGCCCCTCTGCTGCTGCTGTGGGGCGGGTGCTGTGCTGCAGAGGGAAACAGAGTTGAAGGACGCAGCAACGCTGGCGAAACACTGGCAAAAAGAATACAGCCGGGCGAGACCCACTGCCGAAAAGTACGTGTCTGTAGCAACAACAGCAGCAGCAGCAATTCCTGCTTGCCGGAGCTGTACACCTGTGCGTCCCCGCATGCATGCGAAGGACTTCCCGCCGCGCGTGCACCACGCTGGGGTTGTTCACCGGGCCTCCCATCACAATGCCCTGCACTCGTGTCTACCTCTCTACCCCTTCCTGCGTCTACATATATGTATATATGTGTATAGGTGAGCTTGTTTTTGCTTCTATATCTATACATATAAATATATATAGATAGAGAATATGGCTTGTCAGTCTCCTTCTCTCGCTCTTTGCAGTGTACACATATCTGTGTGGGGTTGGGCATGACGGGGGAGGCCCCAGCACCCCGGCGGTTATCGACAGGGTCCACCACACACGCAGGCACACACATCTCGACACAAACGTGCATGCACACCAACCGCAGCTATATATATGTGCGCGCGTTTCCCTATATACCTATATGTATATACACGTGTGCATATATATATATATATACATATATATATATGTATATATATATACATGTATAGCTGCGTGTACACACACGCACACACACACACACCCACACACACACACTATATATATATGTATATATATATACATGTATAGCTGCGTGTACACAC
>KL647303.1:1794062-1818129 GCA_000727475.1 Sarcocystis neurona | reverse complement strand
GGAGCTGCTGCCGACGCTGCTGGTGTTCCTGTTGATGCTGCTCTTGGTGCTGCTGGTGCTGCTTTCCCCGCGTACGCTGCTCCTTCACTGGGCGCGCGGACGCAGCGTTCGACGTGCTGTCGCTAGAAAGAGCGAAGCAGATGCAGCAGCAGGAGGAGCAGCAGCAGGAAGCGGGCGAGCTGCGGGACGACCGCTCCCGAGCAGCCGCGGGGGACCCAACAGGAGGAGGCCTGGCTGCTGCTGCAGCTGGTGCATCTGCTGCTGCTCAACTTGTGCGAAGCGCAGACCCAGCAGCAGCAGACCAGCAGCAACCCGTCGACTTTACACGCGGGGGCAGCAGCGAGCAGCAGCAGCTTGCGCTGCTGAAATCCCAACGGCAACAGCAAACAGAAACAGCAGGAGATGTGCACGCGGTGGCCCTTTCTCCATCCCAAAGAATTTCCATGGGTCGTCAGCTTCTCGAAGATTACAGGTTTGTCCTTTTTCGTAGATAAACCAGCAGTCACACTCCCAAGTTCCACTACATCCCTTCTCTCCCTCTCTATGTATATATATATATATAGACTAGAAAGTTATATGTATCGAATGTGTGGTTAGCGTACATACATATATATGTATATATGTATGTATGCATATGTATTTGAAATTCTATTTACGTCTTCACTGCCTACATATACATATAAATACACGTATGTGGACCTCCATATATATATGAGATGCTATTGACTTCTTCCCCGCCTGTGTATAGATATATATATACATGTGTGTGGGCCTCCATATATATATATATATATATATGAAATTCTACTGACTTCTTCCCCGCCTATATATACATATATATACATGTGTAGGAATCTACATAACTACACGTGTGTGTGAACGTGTGTGTGTAGAACTAAACACGGATGCCAGCGTGTGTATATAATATCCATGTACGAATGTGTGTGCCAACGTATACGTATCTGTGTATCTGTATGTATATATCTATATATTTAAGTGAGCGTATGTCCAAGCGCACAGATATTCATGTATATTAATAGAGGTGAGTATGCGTCCTTGTGGAGAAATACGAGCTTCTATCCGTTGTCCCACTTCTTCGTCAGTTTGCAAATGTGGGGCGAGAAACGTGTGCATTATTTGTACGGAGAATTTCTCCTCGTTCGCGCACGCGATACACATATGTATGTGAAGAAGCTGCTGCTGCCATGTTGTTTGCTGCTGCTGCTCCTGCTTGACGCAGGCAACTGCAACAGGCGGTGCTGCTGCACTCCTTTCAAATTCCGCTGTGGGACCCGGCTGCTGCTCTCGAAGAAAACCGAGCGAAGCTGCGTCGGTACAGGAACGAACATGACGCTCTGAAGCTGCAGGCAGCGCTGCTCACGAGAAAAGTCGACCACTTCTTCTCTCGAGTGTACGTACACCCGAATCCGAGACAGCAGCGCAGCTAGTGCCGGCACCACTTGCCGTTTGCCGAAACTCACACGTACCCTGTCTCGGGAGTAGGAGGACCCTGTGGGGCTCTGCGTTGCGCGTTCCGGTGTACGGACACCACAACCACGAAGCAGCAACCTGCGCCACGATTTGTCTCCGTCCACGGGGGACGGGCGTCGAAGAGGCCGGAGACGTCATGCACGTGTGCATAGAGAGACCTCCAGGAGGGGAGGGACACATACACGTATCAACGCAGATATATATATATATATATAGGGAGAAAGAGGAGGACAGCGAGATAGCGAAGCAGCAAGGAGGGGATACATGTACGATGTACAGATACATACACGGTGTGGGGTGACTGCATGGCGAGTGTACGTACACCGGAAGACGAACCACGATGCAGCTGAGGCAGAATAGCTTCACACGTTGCTGCTCTTCTCTATCACTGGCAGCGTCACTTGCAAAAGTGGACTGCCGCTTCCTTCCACTGCTACAACTCTGACGGATTTCTCTCTACACGTATACGATCTTTACATATACATGTATATATACACATATACGTATACATATATATCTACGTATGTATGTATATATATATATATACAAATATAAATATACACTCATACATATATATATAGATGTATGTATTAGGTAGTCAGATAAGCAGCGCAGGATAAAGCTATTGAACGTCTCGGGGTGAGAAGTCGGTCTGCTTTTCTTTTTGTGTCATCCTTCCGTTTCTCGATAAATTTGATGAATTGTGTGTCGTTCTTCTACTTTTGGAGCATTTGCATGTCGCCCCCGCCCACCTACGCGTATGTGTGTATATACGGACGTACATCTCTACGTGTTTGTGTACATAAGTATATACGCATATATATGCATATGTACGTATGCACGTACGTATGTATGCATGTACGTACACACATATGTGTATATATATATGCCTATGCGTGTCTACGTATATATAGCGTGTACATGTATAATGATTTGTATGGAAACTCGCCTGTGACTTTTTCCCCTGTGTGAAACGCGCAACACCTTCATATTTACCCATCTTCCGTGTACGTGTTGGTGGCAACGTTATTTGCTATACGCAGGACATATGTACACATATATATATAATACATATATAATGACATGTATACATACACGTCTATATACACAGAGGCCGTGTCAGACGTTTACCCACGAACTCTCCTCCTTTGTATCTCCCACTCTTTCCGTCCGTTTTCTCCCCCGTTCCTACTTTCTTTTCGTAGCTTTCTCCTCCTCCTGCTCGTCGTCGTGAAGCGCTAACAGAACTTCGTTGAATGACGTAGTAAATACATTTTTGCGGTACACTAGAGTCATCAAAATTCAATGTATGTCCATATATACATGTGCTTGTATACAAAACAGTATACATATATATACATATATATACATATATATACATATATATACATATATATATATGTGCACACCCTTGTATATGTATACACACATATAGTGGGATGTAAGAGGCGGACGCACCTATATATATATATATTGTGTGCACGCTTTTATGCCTCTGTGTTTTGACATTTGTAGTGGTATGTAAGAGGCGGACGTTCATATACATATTATACATATTATATATATACATATACACACGCTTGTATGTCTGTGTGTATACACATGTAGTGCTTTGTAGGAGGCGGACGTACGTTTACATATATATATATATATATACGCCTGTGTGTGTATGTGTGTATTCATATGCACTGATATGTAAGAGGCGGCCGTAGATAAGTATTCATACGTATATGTCTGCATATGTATGTATATAATGTGTACACGCTCATATGTGTATGTATGTATACATATCTGTAGGCGCCAGTGACATACACACAGGCCAATGTAGAGAAACCGATATATGTACAGGTACACATGTATGTGAGTGTGATGCATATATGTGTGAGGTACAGGGCAGATGGATCGAACCGAGGAGGGTTCGGAGAACATGCGAGCTTGAGCGTATGCAGATACATAAAGGAATTTACGGATCTCTCGAAAATTTTCTTTTCTCCTGCTGCCGCTGCTGCAGCAGCTCGTGGCTCCTCTGCGGCAGGCGGTGCTGCCTTGCTGTGGGGAGACAGACCAGGCGAGGTTGCTGCTGCTGCTCCTGCTGCTGCTGCGGCGACTTCTGCTGCAGCGGGCACTCAGAAGGAAAACAAGCAGCAGCAGCAACAACAGACAGGCAGCGACAGCAGCAGCGGGAAAGAGGCGGGGGACGCGCAGCAGCAGAGGGGAAAGGACCAGAAGCAACAGCAGCAGCAGGAACAAGAGCACCAGCAGCAGCTGGCAGAGGCAGCTGTGCGGCCAGTAATGCGGCTGCTGCTGCCTGAGCTGCCCGTGCTGTCGAAACTCGCAACACCAACAAAAGCAGCAGCGTCTGCTGGAGAAGGAGGGGCTGCGGCATGCAGCCCCACTACGAGCCTCAGCAAAGCTGTTCGCAAGCTCTTAGTCACAGAAGAGCAGCTCTCCTGTCTCTACAAAAAGATTGCAGGAATATAATCAACGCGATTGCTTATTTACCACATTTATACAAAGTATAAAATACAAAAGCACGACTACACATACATATGTATGTACGTACGCACACATCTATGTACATATATAAGTGTAAATCTGTGTCTACGCAGCAAACGTTGTTTTAGAATTGTCTGTCCGATTATACACGCTTACGACACTATATATATACATATGTATGTGTAGACGGGGAGGGGAAGAGATTTGAAGACATATTTCAAGGAAAGATAGAGGTTACAAGACTTACACAAGAGCGTCAATCTGTGTGTGTGTGCGTGAGTGAAAAACAGGGATTTATCGACGCACAGGTGTATGTTTATCGGTACTTCTGCATGTCGGAAAATCTCTCTTTCTTTACCGCTGTCTATGGTACGGAAGCGTATTCACAAGCATCGGGCGTGGTTTTGAACGGCTTAAGAGAGGAGCACTCCTGCCTGCAGCCGGATGCGCGGCTATCACTTTCTGCGTGAGGTACGGAGTCACTTCTGCACAGGAGGACACGCGTGTGACAGTAATTTCGTCTCTCGGTTCAGCGGCAACTCAAGCGCGGAAACATTTCTGCTGCGGGCGAGCAGCTGTTGATGCGCAGAAGAAACAGCGGGGGGGCTGCAGCGGCGAAGGGCCCGCCACGCGGCCGAAAAAGTGCTGTCGCTGCTGCAGTGGGGAAGGAGCAGTTGAAGTGTTACCGCCGTAGCTGCACCAAGCGCCGCGGCACTGTTCCGCAGCACGAGTTTTGCTGGGATGGGTCCGCGTGGCAAAAACGTAAATACACCGTCTCGTGAGACAGCAAACACTTCGGGCTTTTCACTGTACAGTCTGCAGGGACGCACACACTAGGCTTCCTTCCCACAACAAGCAGCTCTACTTCTTCACCCTGAAGAGTGTGTGTAGGGATACAAGCTGCTTTTCTTTCAGACAGCGAAGAGCTGTACGCCATCACTGCAGAACGTGTCGCTCGATAGAACACGAAGAACACACGTACGACGCTGTTCGGCGGTAGCTTTCTCAAATTCACAATTTTGAGAAGCAACAACAACGTCGCAGCTGGCGCGTCTCCTGTTTCCTGCTGGCCGGTGCTGTCTGCCTCGCACACGGATGCACGTATCAGGCGGTGGGAAATTTCGGCACTACGCCTTTGCTGCTGTCCTTGCATCGGGACAGACAGCTGAAAACTACTCGTCTCCTAGCCGTGTTGAGTGGCTCTCATGACCTGCATGCAGAGGACTCGATGTGTGCGCAGAATTGGTTGGCCACCGGCGTGTTAACCCACTGGCTACGAAAACTCACGTCCTTGAACGCTTCATCAGCGCCCCGGCAGCAGCGCTTGCGCTCTCTGCGACGCAGTTTCGAGGACGAGAAGTGCAGTTGCAGTTTTTCCGTGCGGGAAGGTCAGCTCAACACATGGCCTGAAGGCGGGAGGCAGCCGAGCAGCTTTGTCTTTGCTGTCTGCAGTCACCTATCTACGCAGGGAAGGCCAGCTGAGCCGGCGGGAGACCCTAGAATCAGTCGTAGCTACGAGGCTATACCAGTAGTTGTATTCGTGAGCACGACACGGAGTGGCGGTATGATAACACTGCCAGGAACAGCAGTGTCAGTGACGAAGACCTCTCTCTGCAAATTTGCAGAAAAACGATGTGCACGCGGAGGAGTCTTCGTTGGGTGTCCATTGCTACGCTGTCGGTCCACACATTCTACCGCTGGTGCGCAATCCCCCGTTGCTGCTGGTACAGAAAATGTAGTGCCTCACACGTTTCAACCTGCAGCAGACTGGGAAAGCGGTGAACCTCGGGGGTACGCTGGGAGGTACTGCATGCAACCAGCGCGAATAGCAGATTCTGAAGCCCGCTCGCAAAGCCACGAAGGAAGCATATGCTTCGTGCAGTGAATGTGTATGTTTCTTCTACAAGGTGACATATATATATATATATATACACAAGTGGACGCACCACCTTCTTCGCATACAGGCCACGTGTTGCTATCATCGCGGACCCACTGCAGCTGCTCTGGTTGTCGACTTTCCACATCGCGCGTCTGAAGAGTTTCTCCGCTTGCTTTTGCCGATGGCGACCTGCCGCTGCTCGCTCTGACTAGCTTCACACGAGCCGCATTCCCGCCTTAACAGAGTTGCACTCCCATTGACAGCTTCGAAACCCATTCTGCAAGATGGATCGGCTGCAGCTGACTCACGTTCACCTTTTCTCGGTCGTGTTCTGCTCACGCACGCTATCTCCGTTGCTGCTGCTTCCGATCGTCGAAGTATCAACGGCCCAGAGAAACAAACGTGTTCGTGTGGCTGTCGCGGGGGCTTCCGACTTCTGTTAGAAACATGGCCATGCAGTTTTCGACTGCCGAGATTCAGTGTTACAGCAGTTTACGTATTCCGTCACCTGAGTTTGCCAAACTTGCGACTCACTTTGTAGCACAGCAGAACAGTTTACTTGAACCCGCTATATCTGTATATATCCATTCGTCTCCTTATGTGCGGAGACGGGCATGTGCATCGGTGGTGACACACACACACATACCCATATTCACACATAGTCCTCACATGGAAAGTTGTGCGTAGGTCCTATGGGTGCTCACATATACATATATATATATATTATATACATTACACGAGCGCGTATATGTGCTGAATACAGTTGGCAATCGCAGCAGATACGCGTACATGTGAGTCGGTGCACGTGTATTTTGTTACTGCAGTGGCCGCCGCCCACGCAGCACGTCAGGCCCGGCGAAAATATAATCTGCACACGCTTGTTGCAGCGAGCTGTTGTGCAACACAGAACTATTACTTGAAGGCGCAGGAAGAAAATAACTGCGACGTGAAAAGAGTATGTTCTGGAGTCTCGAAGAGAAATACGGAACGACCCGTAATTCCACGCGTTGTTAACAGAATACTTCATCGACGTGTACGGGAAGGTGGTAAAGAGACGGAGGAGCTGAGGCGCAGTCGACAACAAATGCCATTTTAAGGCTGCCCCAATATGGTATCACACTTGCCGCCAATTGCGCGTAACCAAGAATTCAACGTGCATCCGCAACATCGAGGCGCACACGAATACAATTAAGGTTGCCCTTTTTTGGCGAAGAGAGACAGAGACAGACACATGCACAGAAGTATATGCGACGGTACGCGTGGCAGCCAGCGATAAACGTCGGAAGGCGACTCCTAGAGGTGCCTCCCGAGAGAGCACTTCAGAGAGGTTCTAGGACCTAGTCGAACGGACCCATTTGGCTATTTATTCCACAGGTGCATACCTATATACATATGTATACATATATATGTACATATGTATGGATATCTACATTGTATATATCTATTCACGTGTAGGTGGCCAACGTCTCCACGCGTGTGTAGCCCTCCTGTTCATATTTTCCTTCCGTTTGTGTCCGCTTCACTTCCTACTAGAACATGTATTTTTGCTTCCCACAACAATGAACAGCAAACGCAGTCCTCCAGGTAGTGCCGCGCGCAAGCAGTATATATAGCTGCACAAACGAAGGGCACGGGGAGGTCCAAGTTGCTTCCCCGATTTCAGGTTCCCACACTAAAGAAGTGTATGTAAAGACACGGTCCCGCTGTTCATCGTTTTGCCGGGCGCATGCATGGTATACGAATGCATATGTGTATATATATATAAATGCAAAGGAAACTTGATAATACACAGATAGATACATGTACACGTATGAGGAGGGAAACGTATCATAGGGACAGTACTACTGATACACACGACATAGGTGGATAGTACATGTATGTGTAACGGTTGAATAGAAAGTGCACTTGTGGGAATGTGCAACATTTCCATACAAACGTATGCGTACTTTGCAGAAAGATCGACTGGGATACTTATGTGTGCACTTACGTGTACATATATGTATCGGCATATATATGAATCCCTATGAGTATATTGCCGAACGGAACGTCTAGATGTAGAGCACACCACCGCAGTTTTACAGCTTCTCGTATTAACAGCACAAGCAACAGCAACGAGGGGCTGTGTAGGAAGCGAAGCGACGGGCAACTGCAGCTGCGTAGACATCTTTTCTGTTCTCCCTGGTGGGCCGCCGCATCAACAAAAAAACTACTGCACCAGCCGCAACACGCACGAAAGGCAGCAGCTGAGCAACAATAGCAGCCCTAGTGTGCTAGTTGTCAAAAATCAGCTGCTATTCATCAGCCGCAGTTCTCCGCCATGAGCGGAGCCGAATGCTGCAGGGAATGTGGCGCTGCGCACGTCTAATCAGCGATATTCATGCGGCGACACAGTGTGCAATAATTAAGCCGCTGTTCAGCTCCCTGCTACAATTGCAGCAGTTCCCCTGCGGTCGACGTACCGCCCTACAAAACTGTTGTCACTTCCGGCATCCCACGCCTCCCAGAAGAATGTATCACATGCATGCGTCAAGAGGGGAAATTATACCCAGTGCCGGAATATATATATAAAACGAGATACATATATTATTAGATAACAAACGCAAGTACATGTACACGTGTGGGTACACATATGTGACAGTGTTAAAGACTTCTACGCACATCCAGATTTTCTTCTTTAAGACTAATCCAATATATATATATATATATACATATGTAGTGTACCTGCTTCACATGTGTGTGTACGTATGAGAGCAGCGCTACAGCAATCTTGTCATGCGCACGTATATACGTCCAAGTTTTCTCTCAAAAGATATCTCTCCATATAACATATATATATACATACATATATACGCATAAATATATATATGTGTATGCACGCACGTGTGCCTGTGCGTAATACATGTGTGCGTGGGTACATAGGCACTTGTAGCAGCGAGAGCACTGCTGAAGCAGCCGCTGCTGCTACATCGTTGAATTTGACCTGCCGCTGCTGCGGCGAGGTTTGTACCGTCAATCAGAGCGTCTCACGGGAGCGGAGATGTAGCCGCGGCGGGCAGCAGGCTTTTACGTCAAATGTTTGTCGCGTTAACAGAAGCCACAGGTGCGGCTGCTCGCAGGTTGCTGCTGTGGCTGCTTCATGTCTAGTAACGACTGTGTAAGCCGTCTGCTGCTACTGCTGTTACTTTTGAAAGGTCTGCAGCTACAAATATGAACCGAAGGCTGGGGGAGTGGACTGCTGCCGAGGCACTGCTTGTTGCCGTGATCGAAAGTGCTGTTGTTGTTGTCGTCATCCACTTGAGGCAGAACTGCACCTGTTGCTGCTTCCGTGCAAAACGTCCTCTTCCCGGAGTCGTTGACTGCAGCGCGTGGTATGTATAGAGGATGCCTAGTCGTCCAGTTGCTGTTGCTGCATGCGGCGCTGCCGTTTTTCCTGCCAGAGTAGCGGGTGCTGCTACGCGTAGGCCCCTGCTGCGGGGGCTGTCGCTGCGGCTTACGCGCTGTCTAAGAGAGAAGAACTCTTTTACGTGTTGCTCCTGCTCCTGCTGCTGCTACTCTGGCTGACGGAGGTGGCGGGTTGCTGCTGCAGCTGTGAGGCGTGCTGCAAGTTTGTGAGCCACTGCTCTTCATGCTGGCGCTGGTGGCTGCTGCAGGTGCTGCCTTTTTCCCCGCGACGCTGCTCGCACTGCTTGCTGCTGCTGGTGCTGTCTTTGCTCCTGCTGCTGCTGCCGCCGCGGCAGAAAACGCCTTTGCTGCTGCACAACCTGTCTTTGCTTCTGCTGCCGTTGCAACGACAGTCTCTGCTGCTCTACGCACTGCTGCTGCTGCAGCAAGGCGACGTGTACGTGTGTCACAAAGAGCGCGATGCCCCACAAAAATTGTCACCAGCAGCGAGAGTAACAGAGGCAGCAGCACGTCGAAGAATCGCATCCAGAAGAAGTAATTGACCAGCAAAATGACCTGCAGCAGTCACATTATATAGGCATCCTCAATTGTACACATATACATATGTGTATATACGTATATGTACATACGTATGCATACACGCATGTATATAGGCATTCTCAAGTGTACACATATACGGATGTATATATATATATGTATATATGTGGGTATACACGCATTTACATACGCATCTTCAAGTGTGTGTGTGTATATATATATACATATATATACACATGTATATATGTATGTATACACGCATATGTATACGCATCCTCAAGTGTATACATATATATATATATATATATATATCTATACGTGTGTATATATGTATGCATACACGCATATATATAGGCATTCTCAAGTGTAGAGATATACACATGTATATGAATGTATGTATGCATGTATGTATGTATGTATACAGGCACATACACGCATCCTCAAGTGTATACACATATATATGTACATACATACATAGATGTGCATATATGTGTGTATAGATGCAGCCACACACACAGATATAGACGCGTATACACATACGTATGTACGTGTGTATAGACACATAAATCTACCCATATGTAGGCAAACAGACGCTGGTGTTGGTGTTCAAGTATATATATATATATATATATATGTTAGATACTTGTAGGCACACACATGTGTAGGGACCCGCACAAAAGTCTGAATAGCAATAGAAATAGGTCGGAGGCAGAGAGACAGATACGTAGGTCCAGGTACGGATGTATGCAGGCCACTGTGTCGCAGAAGGGTGTGGCACGCCAGTATATACGTATGTGTACGTAAATGCACCCCAAGATGCACAACATGTGTATGTACAAAAATTTACATATCCGCCCCAGACGAACATGCAGGTATGACGCAGCAGGTGTATATACACCTAAAAATAGACGTGCGAGCCGGTACACAGGGGCAGGCAGATATACTGCTTTACGTGTTTATATGAACGTGTATCTACATACAAACAAAACATACAAACGTACGCGTACACGCATCTTCGCACGAGCGTGTATGTACACGTACATATTATACATATATATACATAGATAGACAGATAGATATAGATACACGCATGTGGTAGTCTACGTACGTGTGCGTGCTCTAATCTCCTAGCGCTGCCTTCACCATGCAAACTTGAGAAAAACAGAAGAACGTCCTAGAAACACCGCTGAACAGCACCGCGGGACGAACGGGCTGCGCTCCTGCCTCTGCTGCCTCCCCAAATTAACGTTTGGACCTGCCGACAGAAATCTGCTCCTGCTGCGCCTGCTGCTGCTGCTGCGGTTCGTGTCCCGTATCTGTTCCCCTCTTGCTGCGGCTGCAGAACGGCTATGCGACTGCTGAACGGCTGCGCGGCTGCTGAACGGCTGTGCAGCTGCTTCTCTCGGGCTGCCGCTCGGGCAGTGCTCCTGCTGCTCCCTCCCTTCGGTGACGACTGTGTGCACGTACACACCCACCTGGGAAATCAGCGCAGCGACAAACAGAGTCTGGTGGGAGGACGGGCGAAGCAATTCCCGCTTCAGAGCCGCCGCCTTCGAGGTCCAGAGAAAAGCCAGGACTGCGCAGCGACAACAGAAGGAAGAGAAAGTGCAGCAGCAGTAGCAGAAACAGCAGCAGCAAAGGAGCAGGAGCGAGGACAACGGCGTAACGCCACCACCAGCAGCAGCAGCAATGTAGCGTGGCAGCAGCAACAGCAACACGAGCACCCCAGCGGCAGGTGCAGCACCAGCAGGTAGACGACCGCGACCTGCTGCAGCAGCATCCGCAGAAGCTGTTGAACCAGCACCAAGCGCGAGAAGCAGCGGCAGGGAACCCAGCGGGCCCCGGCGACAGCAGGAGCAGCAACACCAGCAGCTGCGGCAACGGTTGCTGTCGCACCACGACGCGCTAGCAGAGCAGTAAACGCGCAGCGGTAGCAGCACCCAAGCGTCTACCTGTCACCTCGACACTTGCAGCAGTAACGCCTTATCATTTAACGTGCCAAAGTTATCTCTTTGCCGCTCCTGGGGAGGCAGGAAAACACGGCTGCTGTTGCTGGTGCAACGTTCCTCATTTCTTCACGTGAAATAGAACACGTGCACCGTTTCCACTCTGTTTTGTCACGACTTCTCCTTCTTGTTCTCGTGCGGCGTACGTACACCGCAAACGTCGGAAGAATCGGGAAGGCCAGAGGAGAGGTAGTGCCACGGTACAGCAGAGCACCAGCTGAGGCAGAAGACTCAAAACGGCCGGCAACAGGTCAAAGTGTCATACTCAGATATTCTTGGCAACAGATGAGGGACGCGCTGAGGTCAAACAGAAAGGAAAGCGAGTGTAAAGGAGAAAATCCACGCAACCCTACACAAGCATGTATGTACCTACCTATCGATATGCACGTGTTTATACAGACGGTTTACATGTAGATTGATTTGTAGTGTCTGTACACGTGGGGCGGCGAGACGAACGGCTTGGGACAGAAGACAACGAAGAACAGAAAGAGAAAAAAGTGAAGAATTGCTCACGAAGGGCAGGGAAGAAGCAGCAAATGAAAGTGCCGACCAGCGCCACTCCTGCAGATGCCTGCGCGCACCAGTGGCAGCCACACACACACACACGCACTTATCTATCTATCTATATATATATATATATATATATACGTACACACACATGTACAGCAGCTGCAGCAGCAGGAGCCCATGTGGAGGGAGAGCGGAAGTCGAGCAGCAGACCCAGCACCTAGCAGGCTGGGCTTTTGTGAATCTTGTCCGAAGCGCCGTGAGCTTCAATAATTTGAAAATGGACGAACTAGCTAGCGCTCTAACGGAGGGAGAGACGAGACCCCGACGGCTTCCCGCAGGCGAAGACACACAGAGAAAGATAGACTGCGTGAGTCATCATGCGCGGCTCCTTCTATTTGGAGAAAAAGACATGGAAGGGGAACAGACAGACACAGAGGGAGACACGGACAGAAAAAAGAAAGAGAAGACCAATACAGATGAAGTCCCCTTCTGCAGATATTAGCACACACGCACGTGGACAGGTATTTTTATGAGTGCGCTTCTATCTGTATACCGACGCGTGCACGCATACAGAGAGATATGCGTCTCACCTCACCACATCTATACATATATATGTGCGTCTTCAAGCATATGCGCGTACATGTATCCAGCTATATACGTGAGTGCGTATGTGAAGGACGACGGGGGGACATGAAGTTTGTCGGAGGGACCGGGTGGGAAGCGGCACGCGGAATAAAAACTGCAGAGGTCCGGTGGCTTCGTCTGTGAAAGAGACCACGTGCAGCAAAGACAAAGGAGGAGGAGCCGCGGAGGACTTGGACTTCTGGACACACTGCAGAGGATAATTCACGGGGCGACGTGCGCGGGCAAACTGCAGTGGACCCGCCCGCAGGGGGAGAGGGGGGCCGCAGCAGGCGCGACTGGCAGCAGCAGCTAGCCACGACAGACAGAGAAAGCGAGGAACAGGCGCAGGGGAAGACGTGAAAGTACTTCTTTTTCGGCCGCGGCCTGACGCCGGCTGCTCTTGTGTGCAGCAGCTGCAGCACCACCGCGGATTTCTGCCCAGCCAGGGAAGGGGACGTTCCACTCAAAAGCGAGAAACGAAGGAACGCGCCTTCCGCCCACTTGCAGGTGTACGTACACCGCAAGAGAGAGAGAGAGAGAAACGCAGCTGCTTCCACGCCCTCGCAAGGTGTACGTACACCGCAAAAGAGACAGAGAGGCAGAGAGAAACACGGCTTCCTCGTGGACACAAGAAAAAGACCCACGCACGACCGCGGGGACGCAAACCCCGCGAAACGGGCCGTGGGGCGCCGTCGAAGAAGCAGCCACGTGGTGACGGCAGCAGAGCAGTCGAGCGCCGCGCCCTGGTGATGGGACCGCAAGCGAAAAAAGTCGCCTTTCTGTGTGGTGGAATATGAGGACGCAAGGCAGCAGCAGAGAGAGAAGGGACCGGGTGGAGAGCAGACGTCAACTGCTTCTTGAGAATATACATGGACTCGTCACGCCAGTACGCATGCACGGACTGCTGTGCAGCAGGAATGCATCGATGCGTGTACACAGGTAATGACACTTTCAACAAACCTAGCAGAGATTCACAGGTCTGTTTACCTACAGATATTCCTTGTAATACGTACACATTGACAATCACGCCCAAATATACGTAGACACACATATATATATGTTCTTTGTATCAGTTATGCCGCGGAATATATATATGGATATATTGTATTGCATATATATATATAATACGTATGTGTACATACATGCATATATACATATATATATATACGTATGCGTGTAGAGAGGCAGAGAGACATATAGCGTTGTGTGTGCAACGATATGGAGAGACGCAGAGATGAGAAATTCGACAACGAAGACGGGAGTCGTCTCTGTCTCTGAAGTTGGTGGTGGAAGAAGAGCAACGCGGGGTCTGGGGAAGCAAGAACTTGCAGGCGAACACGTGTGTGTGTGTGGCGCTGCACGTCTCACCAGCAGCAGCAACAGGAGAAAAGGAAGACGGAAAAGGAGAAGACTACCAGCAGCAGCAGCAACCGGACATACCCAAAATGCAGGCGAAGGAGCAACAGCAGCAGCAGCAGCGAAGAGTTTACCTGCTCAGGAGGAGGCTCGGAAGGCGGAGCGACGAAGGCAGGCAGCGCGTGCATCGGCTCTTCATGTGGGAAAATTGCATCAACCGCTTCTTCTCCATCGCAGCAGCCTCTAGGAGCGTAGGAGACTTTCAGGGACCGCGAGAAGAAAAGATATGTGTCAAAGAGCAGTCTGCGGCACCACCAGCAGTGCAACAGCAGCCGAAAAAGCAGCAGCAACAGCTTCGCACCACCGTCCACCGATTGACAGCGGCAGCCGCAGCAACCGCAGAACAGCACCAGCGGCAGCAACGGCACGACTGCAGCAGCAGCAACGGCTCAACTGCAGCAGCACCAACGGCTCAGCTGCTGCAGCAGCAAGGGCTGAACTGCAGCAGCAGCAGCAACGGGCGAGCAGCAGGAGCAGCGGTAGGAACGGCGGATTTGCAGCAGCAGCAGGAACGGCTGAACTGCAGCAGCAGCAGCAACAGCGGAACAGCGGTAGCAGCAGCACCAACGGCAGAAATGCAGCAGCAGCAGGACCGGCTGAACTGCAGCAGCAGCAGCAGCAGCGAAACAGCAATAGCAGCAACGGCAGAACGGCTGTAGCAGCAGCAGCCACAGCAGAACTGCAGCAGCAGCAGCAACCGCAGAAGAGTAGCAGCATCAGAGAACAGCAGTCGCTGCGGCAGAAAGGCGCGAGAGGCAGCAGCAGGGAGACAGTTTCGCCTGTGAAGCGCAGCATGCAGGGGCAGCTACACCAACGGCTGCGGCGTCTATTCGGCACGCGCCAGCTGCGAGAGAGCAGCAAAGAAGAGGCAGAGCCCCGTCCCCCAGGTCACTTTCGTGAACACGTACATATACGTTTGCTCACACGTACATAGAGACACACAGAACGACAGAGAGAGAAAAGAGAGAAGAGAGAATGGTGTGGTGTACATGTGTAGATGTATAGAGAGCTAGATAGAAAGGCAGAGAGGAGAAAGTCAAACGTGGGAGGGCGTAGACTTCTCGGTGATGCTGCTGCGCATGTCATCCGACCCGCCAAGCCCCGTACATGCGGTGCTCCCAGTGCTGCGCTGCTGCTGCTTCCGCTGCTGCGCTGCTGCTGCTTCCACTGCTGCCCTGCTGCTGCTTCCGCTGCTGCTGCTTCCGCTGCTGCTGCTTCCGCTGCTGCTGCTTCCGCTGTTGTGCTTTTCTCCTCCTCTCCTCTCTCCTTCTTTATTCCTCTCCCCGCCCCCACCTGTATCTACATGTGTATCTTCGCATGCGCACGTCTATAGCTCTGCGACAAATTTACATGTGTGCTGGGTCAGAGGTACAGCAGCAGCCGCCCGCAGAGCCGCTGTTCGGTCCCTTTTTCCCCGAGGAGCAGAAGATACGAAAAGAGGCAACATCACACCAGGACAGGCTGGGAATTGCCAGACGGCAATATCGCTCTCTACGTACACATGCATATAAATGTCTACATACATCTATGTATATCCATATGTAGAGATACGTATATATTTGTATGTATCAATATGTACATGCGTGTATATACACGAGTGTACCCGCTTCTCTCGCCCTGTCTCTATTTTACGTGTACAGGCTGAATCATCTGTCTGCAGACACATCTTGGCGAACCTATCTCTCTATATACACATACATATATATCTCATGTGTATGTGCGCGAGGCAACATGCATATATATACGTATTATGTATCCACCTACAGAGACATATGTAAGCCTCTTTCGATCTCTCTCTCTCTCCGTCTCTTTCTCTACATATATCAGACGTATTTATCTATATACGTACATATATATATATATATATTTATCTATATATATATGTATGTATGTCGCAAACATGTACCTCTCCACATATAAGTATATATATGCATACACATGCATATATATCTCCGAAGGAAGCATGTGAGGCAAGGGAGAGAGACGGAGAAAGAAACACATATAAAAACATGTATATATGTGTATCGAAAGTGCCCACCTACGCACGTAAGTCATCTATATACGTAGCAGGTCTTTTGCATGTGAGTAGATAGAGACACACACACAGACCCACCCCCCCACACATATATACACCCACACGTACGTCCAGAGAAACACGGGGAGGAAGTGAAAACGGAGACTTTTCACCGAGCGAAATGGAGAGGAAGAAGAGCAGCAGAAAACCTCACAAGCGAAGCGGAGAAGAGCAGGAGCGACGATCCGCCACCAGAAGCTCAAATCTGTACAGTCCGTCGACGGGCAGCAGCAGCAGATGCTGCAGAACAAATAAACAGCGGCAGCAGCAAAACGTCGCGTCTTCCTCACTTCCGTCTGTAACTTCCTCCACCTTGTCAGGACACAAACTCACGCGTGGAAATACACGTACATACATACACATATATATATAATAGGAAGGCATGCGTGGAGAGGTATGTGTGTATATATGTGTGTGAATAAGTATACTCTCTCTTGAAGAAGGATACAGGAAGCCACGCGTGGAAAAGCATCAGCATACATATATGAATATATTCTCTCTTGAAGGAGGCTGTATGCAGCCGGGGGTGGATATTATATACGTATACTGCTTCTTGAAAGGCGTATAGTCAGGCGTGGAAGTATGTCTCTACATAGATCTACATGCATCCATATATATATACTCTTTCGATATAATAAAGTTACACGAGGAAATATGTGGAGCTGCATGCATCCACATGTACATATATAAAGTTATACGAGGAAGAACGTGCTGCATGCATGCGTACGTAGCTACGGGAGGCAACATGCGTACACCCACACATATACATATACGAGGATACAGGAGGAAACGAATGCGTACACGTGCATAAATAGTTGTATGCCGAATATATACATACAGCAGTGGAAGTGACCGAATAGAAATACAACGAGACCTCTGAAAAACAAATATATCTCTTTAAAACGAAAAATACACACACACACACGCAGCCCGTCACAGCGACACCACATGCATATAATAATATACCCAAAAGGAATCCCTGTACCCGCGCATGCACGGCGCATGCATGCGTTCATACATATACATATATGAGACGCTTACAGATATATACACACATAGAGAAAGAGAGAGACGGACACACACACAGACGTATATATGCGTCGAGCCTCATACATTTGTTTGTATGTACACATCGGCAAACATTTGTATACATACATATGTTATTTTGTATGGATGCCTACACTTACCGGCTTCCGTCTCCATGTCTACGTATCTCACGTATGTATATAGATGCCTCAGTCTATATACACACACCCCACTACATGCAGAAGAGCACCTAAACATACATATACGTATATATACACATGTATATACGCGCACCTACGCATATATATATATATATGTGTGTGTATAGATATATGTATGTGTACTATGGCACAGATGTGTATAAACGGCAAGGAAGCATTCTGATATGGTGTGCATGCATATATATACACACACAAAAGAAAAAGAGGAAGGGAGGGAAACGCACTATTCTAGGTACATATACCATATATTCACATGTACATATATATGCACATATGTGTGGATATCCGCGTCCGTCCGCACTTGCGTATATCGACGGCTGGAGAGATATACACATATATGCAAATTTGTTTGCCTGTAGCTATACACATGCCTATAAATCTACTTATATTTATCACTCTTGTGTGTAGGTGTACAAATAGACGTGCAGAATGAATATATATATGTATATACTTGGATACACATAGCATATATGTATATATATATATACATCTCCTAAAGGGAGGCAAAGAGACACATACATCTTGCAAGAGTCTATGCATATGGAAGCTCCTTGCTTCCACGTGTATGTATACAACTGCATCATATATATATATGTTATGAAGGGAGGACGCATGCAGAGGAATCGGCTGCTGCGCGCAGCGGAGAGAGAAGTAGATATGTAAGGGAAGACGAAGAGTCACGTTGTATCTTCAGCGCGCAGTGTCGCCCATCACCAGCAGCGCGTCGGGCGCTGACGGCTGCGGCCGTCAGCAGCAGCGTACTTTTTGGCGGAGATTTAACGTGAGAGAACAGAGGAGCGCCGTTCCCGCATCGCCCGGTTGCCTCTCCATCGGCACCTGCGTTACTTTTCTCATATTCCACGGCAGCAGCGCCGGAAGAGGAGCCAAGGGAGGAGGCGAAGCAGCAGCAGCAGCAGCACTTGCCGCTTCGCCTACCTCCGGCTGTAGCAATGAAACAAGTACGCTGACCTGCTCCGCCACCACCGTCGCCGCAGCAGCAACACAGCAACAGCAGTACAGCAGCAGGAGAGACACAGCAACAGTAGCAGCAGCAGCAGCACAGCAGCAGCAACAGCAAGTTCAGAGCCGAGCAGCGTTGCAGCGGCGGCAGGAGCCGGACAGTAGCAGCAACGGCAACATCACACCGGAGCACAGCAGACTGCAGCAGCACCTCGCAGAGCAGCAGCAGGTGCAGCGGCGGCACAGCAGCAGTAGCCAGTTCACAGCAGAACAGCAGCACAGCAGCCCTACCAGCAGCACCGCAGCCCTACCAGCGGCACCGCAGCCCTACCAGCAGCACCGCAGCACTACAGCAGCACCGCAGCACTACGGCAGCACCGCAGCAGCAAAGTCGGAGGGCGAGCGGAGCAGCAGTTCAGTACTTGCACTGGCAGCAGCGCAGCAAGAGCCACGGCAGTGGCAGCAGCAACAGAGCAGCAGGAGCGAAGCCGAAGCGCAGCAGCAGCAGCAGCAAAGCAAGGATCGAAGCTTTCACCCGTGGTGCTGGCGGTGATGCAGCTGTGCTTGTGCTAGCCACGATTGCTGTTGCTGCTTCTTATCTGCTGCTGCTTATCTGCTGCTGCTTCTTATCTGCTGCTGCTTATCTGCTGCGGCTTACCTGCCGGTGCTTCTTACCTGCCGCTGCTTTTCAGCTGCTGCTGCTTCTCATCTGTTGCTGCTTCTTACCTGCCGCTGCTTTTCATCTGCTGCTGCTTTTCAGCTGCTGCTGCTTCTCATCTGCTGCTGCTATTCATCTGTCGCTGCTTCTCATCTGCTGCTGCTATTCATCTGTCGCTGCTTCTCATCTGCTGCTGCTATTCATCTGTCGCTGCTTCTCATCTGCTGCTGCTATTCATCTGTCGCTGCTTCTCATCTGCTGCTGCTCTCCTTTGTCTCCCTCACAGAGTATTCTTGAGAGGAGAAGCGAGTAACCTGCGCAGCTGCCTGGGCAAAGCGAGGCAGCGCAAATCGTCACAGAACGCGACTCCCCTCCTCGGTCCCTGCTGCTCCGGCTTCCTCTCCCCTAATGCCTTCTCTTCTCTCTGCCACGGCTTCAAAGAAGAGTCAATCGGTCCCCGTGCTTCATGACAAAATAGTGCTCTTCTTCAACCTTTCAAACAGAACGGACCTATCAATATACGTATCTTGATAGATATATATATATATGTATATATATGTATTCATTACTCTATCAACGTACATATTTGTATACATATATATGCACATATATGTATATATACATATATGTATGTATTTTTTATTCTATCGATGTATATGTTTTTATATACATATATATACATATGGATACATATATATATATATATATGCATATACGTATACATTACTCTGTGGATGTATATATACATCCATATATGCATTTATAGATATACACACATTTTACAGTATGTGTAAACAGAATTGCATGCATATAATTCCTCAGCCATATATATATATATATATTACTCTATCGATATATACATATATATACATATATACGTATATACATACATATATATATATACATTAATTTTTCAATATGTATATATCTAAATATATGAAAATATATTTACATATATATATATATATATATTGCATTATTAATACATAAACTTGTATGTAAATATAATTTCACCGCTGACGTTGTGTACTACGCTGTGCATCATCCTCCTCAGGATTCTTGACAGAGGCACACACACACTCTCGCTCGCACATGCAACACATATACATATATATATACAAGTACATACATACGCATACGTACATGTATACACACATATTCACATATATACACATACATACGTAGATATATATTTATACACATATATATAAAGATATACACATATGTATAAATATATATATATATATGTATAACTACATATATGTATATATAAGTACATATGTATGTATGAGTACATACAGACACACACCATCACAGATATATACATACATAGTGGGCGTACATTTACTCATGTATACACAGATATACGTATATATGTACATACATATACATATACGCATCTGCATATATCTCTATGTATGTGTGTGATGGAAGGTGAAGGCTCAGGAAAAATGAAGAAGATCCGCCGCTGAAGTGCATGCAGCTCCTCCCTCTTGTGCTGTTCCTGTACGTATATGTACAAGTAGGAGATCGCAAGCACAGCAGCCGTATGCTTTTGCAAAGGAAAGAAAAGAAGAGAGAAGGAAAGGCAAGGAAGGAGAATGTCTAGGTACATAGCTGCTATAACGCGCGTCTGGGCCCTCCTGCTGCTGCTGTCCCTGCTGCTGTGACGCGTGCTGCAGCTGCGCCTCTCCGTCGACAGTGCTGCTGCTGCTGCCGTCCTTGCTGCTGCTGCTGCTGCCGTCCTTGCTGCTGCTGCTGCTGCCGTCTTGCTGCTGCTGCTGCTGCCGTCCTTGCTGCTGCTGCTGCCGTCCCTGCAGCTTTCTCACCTCTACCTCTGCTCGCCTGTTCACTCTTGCTGCTGCTGCTGAGACGCTGCTGTCGTAGCTAAATTGTGCTGCTGCACCTGCGGTGGTGGTGGCGCTGCTCAGTCCTGCTGCTGCCACTGAGAGGTCGGCACTAGCAGTGGACAGCAGCTACCTGGTCCACAGTAGCCGGGAGGCTGTCGCTCTCTGCTGCTGTTGCCTCTTCTTCTTCTTCCTCCAAATTCTTCGTGTCTGCAGGCTGCCATACGACCTGCATACAGGCAACAGCCACAGCAGCAGGAGCAGAGCCGGAGCAGCAGCTGCAGAAAGCGCCACACCAACGACGGCAACACCAGCCGCAACGACAACAGCAACACCAGCAGCAGACAGAGCAGAACGCCCCGCAGCACCAGCACCTGCAAAAGCAAGAAACAGGCAACGGCAGTAACAGCAGCAGCAGAGTAGCAACAGCAGCAGCAGCAACAGCAGCAGCAGCAACAGCAGCAACAGCAGCATGCGTGCTGTCTCTCCGCTGGGCTGGTGTCCAGCCGCAGCCGTCAGATAGGCAGAGATACAACCATACGTATATATATATATACATTCATATAAAAGGACAAGGTGCATGTGTGTAGTTCATGTATTACGTCACGGTCGTTTGTAGATCCGCAGAAAAAGTGGCTGCGTACAGGGCGTTGAGTAACACGAAGCCGCGGCTTGTCGCTGCTGCAGAGAAACACCGGCACTTTTCCTCACTTGAGCAGAGAAGAGCAGATCGAAGCTGTCATCAAAGGAAAATTGTTTTAGCGCTCTAGGGGTCTGGTGGAGGGATGCGTCGACGTTCTCCTCCTGCCCTTCCCTCTCTGGCTCCTGTTGCTGCTGCTGCTGCTTTGGCCTCCTTCCTTGCTGCTGCTGCTTCTTTCTCTCCACCGTGAGAAGCTCTTCCTGCAAATTGAAGAGCAACACCGGCCCGCTGCTGTCTCTGTCGGCATCCACTTCCTCGTCGTCTTCCGTCCCCGCCTCTTTTCCCTCCTCTTCCTCCTCTTCCTCTTCCTCCTCTTCCTCATCCGCTTCGCCTGTGCCTGCTGCTGCTGCTATTCGTCGACGTGCTGCTGCTGCGGCTGCACTGCTGCGAGGGTGCGCGTGCCTCTGTCGCACCGCGATGGCTGCTGCCTGCCGCAGACGCAGCACTGCCTTGGTGTCCCCGCTACTCTGGAAGAGGCAACAGCAGCAGCAGCGCAGGAGAAAAAAGCCAGCAGCAGATGCAGCCACCTTACGGAGAATCAGCAGCTGCTCAGCAGAAAAAGCACGCCAGCAACAGGGGCAGCAGCTGCAAGAGCGACAACAGCAGCAGCAGCGCCGTAGTAAGACGCTACCGCAGGACAGGACTCCCGGTGGCCTGGCTGCAGTGGTGAAGCAAGAAGTCTCGTAGAAAAGCAGCAGTATCCGCGCAAGGGCAGCACCGGCGCAGATGCAGTACAGCAGCAGGAGTAGTCGGCGCGGCAGCAGGAAAGCAGTAGCAGCAATCGCAGTACAGCAACAGGCAGACTGGCCACCTGCGGCACTGCGGCAGCAGCGGCGAAGTTGCATCCATACGAACGCAGCAGCAGCAGTGCGGCAGCGGCAGCAGCAATATGCCAGCAGCAGCGGGACAGCAGCTGCAGTAGTGGCAGCATTGACGCGGCAGCAGCAGCAGCAAGCCCAGCAGCAGCAGTAGTGCAGCAGCAGCAATCCCAGCAGCAGCAGTAGTGCAGCAGCTGCATCCGAGCAGCAGCGGTACCGCAGCAGCGGCAGCGGCGTCGGCCAAGTCCGAGTATGCGTGACTCTCTGTGCTACGTGCCTTGACGCTGAGGTGGAATTTTCTCTTCCTAACATACGCAACACCAAATAATATATATTTGTGTACGGCACTATACACATATATATGTATGTGTGTATCTGTATATGAATACAGATATGTAGGCACACATATACATATATATATAATAATGCAGATACGCAGGCATACACACGGAAGTATGTACCTACGTTTGTAGGAGGACGCGTATACATCCTGATATATATATATATGTGAAGAGAGGGAGAGAGAAAAATAGATCTCCCTGCCTGCCTTCATATCTGAGAATCTGTACACACCTAAGCAGAGAGAGCGACAGACACAGATACATATATATATATATATATATGTATGTACACATGTATTATATATCTCTTTGTAGATATTTACGTACATACGTGTGTGGGGGAAGTCGCATACAGAGATGCACGCGGTCTGCAGAGAATTTCGACAGTCGAAGAACGAAGACCCCGCGGCAGCAGAGTCCTCAAGAAGAGAAGGTGAACCGTCTCTTCCTCGTGGCGATAGCGCCAATGTCCTTTCAACCCAAGGGTCATACAAATATCAGCAGAAGACACATATATACATTTTCACGTATATACTGAGAAATACACATATATATGTGTACGCGCACCAGTGTCCCTGCTGCCCCAGAATACCTCTCACACGTACACACACACCCACACCCCACAGTCATATACATATATATATATATACATTTTACGTATGTAGTGAGAAATACAATATATGTATATATATATGTATGACGCGCATCAGTGTGTATACTGCCCCAGAGGACATCTCTCACACGAGCACACAGGCGCCACAGAGGTATATGGATCCTCGTGTCTTCTTCGCATGCAGGCATCACACGGTTCTACAGATTTCCAACTTTTTTTAACAAGTATGTGTGTGGAGAGATACATGTGTGTGTGTGCGCGTGTCGCTGGGTCTGCTGCAGTCGCCAGGAGGCAGCAGCAGGAGGCAGCAGCAGGAGGCAGCAGCAGGAGGCTGCAGCAGGAGGCTGCAGCAGGAGGCAGCAGCAGGAGGCTGCAGCAGGAGGCAGCAGCAGGAGGCAGCAGCAGGAGGCAGCAGCAGGAGGCAGCAGCAGGAGGCTGCAGCAGGAGG
>KL647303.1:1769007-1783254 GCA_000727475.1 Sarcocystis neurona | reverse complement strand
CACACACACACACACACACACACACACACACACACACACACGCAAGCAGCAACTTTGTTATCCTCCTCTTCTTACTTGCATGTGAGGCGTCACGGCATTTCTGACGTGCTGGTGGTCTGCTGCTGTCAGGTACGTGCGTACAACGAGGATCTGCTGCTCACTGCTGGGCTGCGTCTGCTGCTGCTGTTGCTGCTGTTGCCCTGCGCCTCCCCCTTGTGCGGCTGTGGCCTGCCAAAGAGCCGTAGAAACCAGCAGCAGCAGCTGCAGCAGGAGCTGCCACTTCCCACCCCACATGCTGCTGTTGCGCTTTTGCCGCGCTGCGCTGCTGTGGCTCTGCTGCTGGCCGCAGCGAAAGAAAGGCGGCAGCGCTGCTCACCAGGCAGGAGACTCGCTGCCCCACCGCCCACAGACCGCACCAGAAGAAAAGAAAGAACAAAGGGGGAGACAAGTGATAGCAGGTAGAGACGCACAGTAGAGTGCGAGCAGGACGAAGGGAAGAGCAGCAAGAAAAGGCACACAGGACGAGGAAAGCGCAAACAGCAAAAACGAGACAGCAGCACAGAGACACTGCTGTCACTGCAAAAGAAAAGGAACAGAGAGACGGCGAGACAGAAGAGACACATGGGAGATATACGAAGAAAAGTGTTCCACAACGATATTGTAGCCAGAAGCCAAGTGAGAACGTCGGTGTCTCCAGGAGGACTGTTGACGCAGCGCAGTATAAAGCTCCATGTGCTGGTGCTCTTCCATCCGGAGGGCACCGGCTTCAGCGGTACTACTTCGTGTCCCCCATTCCCCCCTCCCTGTTGTCGAGAAGCGGCGCCATTCCACAATGCGACTCTGTTGCTGCTACTTTTCTTTGCTGCTGCTGCTTTTCTTTGTTGCTGCTGCTGCTGCACGACCTGTGCTGCTCTGCGGCGGCACTTGCCGCTGCTGCCGTTGCAGCTTCTGCTGGTGTTGCGCGGCCTCACTTCCTTGTCTGTTGTCGTGTGGGGCAGCTTTCTTGCTGCTGCTGCTGCCTGTGGCCGCTGTTGCTGCTGACGCTGCTGTGGCGCTTCTCCGAGGTCCTCTGTTAAGTCTCCTGCTGCGAGACAGCTGAGCTGCCCTTCCTGCCACTGCTGCTGCCTGTGCTACTACTGCGACATCGGTTCGTGCTATCTTTTTTCTGCGGCCGCCCCACGGCCGGTCCTGCGGCTCCTGCTTCTGCAGCAGATGCTGTTGCTGCTGAAAGCGCCGCCTCTGCTGGGGCTGGTGCTGCCGCTGCGGCTGGTGTGAAACGTGGTGGCAGGCGTGCAGGGAGGAATGTCTGCCGATTCTCCTCTTCCCCACCGCCACTGCTGCTGCAGTCGTTGTCCGACTACTGCAGTCAGCAAGTATCAGGCCACAGCATCTGCCGGTAACGGTGTGAAGACGGCGCTGCCGACAGCAGCTGCTCCGGCTTGTGGAGGAGCTGCAGCGGAGTGGCAGCGTGTGGTGGTCCAGGCGTTCGTTCACGCGAATGAGGACAGGCGTGAGGCCGCAGCAGGGACAGGCGGGCCCCAGCAACGCTACGAGATGTAGGCGGCAGCAAGCAGTAGGTGATGCTGCTGCTACCGCTGCTGCGGTGGTGACAGCGCTGCCGCATGGACGGCACAGCCGCAGACAAAACGAGGAGCCGCAGCGCAAGGTAGAGAGCTGCCAGATCTACAGAGCAGCAGAAGAGGACGAGAAATCGCACCTCTGACTCCGGCAATGGCACCGAGAGAACAGGTGCGTAGCAGCGACAAACAATGAGGCAGCTATCGACAAAGTGGCAGGGGCGTGAACGGGTAACAGCAGCAACACGACCGTCGTGGTAGCCTCCAGCAGCAGCACCATCACCAACGCAGCAGGCAGCTGCAATATATACGGACCCTCGTTACATGTATTCTCTTCAAGGGAACAAATGCCGCAGTCCACCTTCCTGGACACACACACGCCGCACCTACTTGGCTGCTACGGATATACTGTCACGCATACACACACGCCCACAGGTTTACGGAGTACTACACAGCAGCGGCGGACAGAACTACAGGATGTAAATACATATAATGTGGACAACATGTAAATTTATTAGAGGCGGCGTAGGGCAGCAGTCTGGCTCGTTTCGTCGCGACAGCGCCGGCGATTTCCAGAACAGAGTAATGCACTGCCGGCACGCAGCACCGCATGTATACGTGGAAGTCCCCGGGGGGCAACTGCCACAGATAAATTTCACACGGAGGGGGCAAGCTGATGGTTTACTTTCTCAAGTGAGATAATCATGCAGACACAAGTCGAACATCAGGCCCATTTACTATAGACTCCACGGCGCGGACATGTGACCGTGCGAGCCGCTCGCACTTGCAGGGGCCCGCCGTGCCGCATGCATCAGGAAGAGACACGCACTTCTGCTGTGCTGCAACGGAAGTCGTACGAGGTCGCTGCCAAGGTGCTGCGGTTTCTGCGCTACTTCTGCTGCTGCTGCTGTCGCGCTCCGGCGGTGAGGGAGGGCCGCTGCTGCGCCTGGGGTGCTGCCGCGAAGGCCTGGTGCGGCTGTGCGCGCAGTGCTCCGTTGCTGCCTGCCCTCCTCTCTGCTGTTGATGCTCGCCATGGTGCTGTCTGTCCTGCTGCTCACGTGTGCTGCGCCTCCAGCTGCTGCTGTGGACAAACAGCTCCAGCACCTGATGGGTTCTTTAGCACCCTCTCTCTCTACTACGTCCACGTGGTAGAGGAACTGCTGCAAAACCGCGCCCCCTGACTCAAAGGGAAAAGGCGGCGCTGTCGCTTGGTCACTGCAGCTAGTACAGCCACTCGAAGAAACGCAGTATCTGGACAGAGCGAGGAACAAACACAGATGTCGCCGCCGGGTGCTGCAGGCGCCTGCTGTTGCTGCTTCCCCTGCGTCCTGCACTGCGAGGAAGAAGGACACGCCCTAGCCGCACCCTGACGGCAGTCTCCTGTGTGTCTAGTGTGCTGATGCTTCTGCAACTGCTGCAGAAAGTGTAGAGCGGGCCTTGGCTCCCTCCCTCCTTGCAGCTGCTGCTGACGCTTCGTGTGGCCCTCTGGCTGCTTCTGGAAACACCGCTGCTGTTCGCGGCCCCGCCCACATTGCCAGTGGTGGCGCTGCTGCGCTTGCTGCTGCCGTGCGCAAGTGTCCGCGTCGTCTTCACAGCCACGTGGCTGCTGGGATTTGTGATGCTGCTGCTCGTTCCGCTCACTTCACGACGCTACCGGGGCCACCGTATTAAGACGGGGCGTCACTTCCTGCTGCCAGTGCTGAGCTGCTGCTGCTCCTGCTGCTGCTCCGTCTAGGTGTCCACTGCTCCTGCTTCTTCTTGGAGCACTGCGTGATTCGGTTCCGGTGGCCTCTTCACCTGCTGCCACCGTGTGTCCCTGCGGTGTGCTGTTGGCGATACCCCATGGCACTCTCGTAGAAACCCTTAAAGCAGCGGCAGCAGCCACGCCAGATAATGCACACCGCACTGTCTTAGTAGGCTCGTCACACTCCTGAATAGGTGCTGAAGCCACTCCTCTAGTGCACGTCTGCTGGCTGCTTCCTGCTGCAGCCTTGCTGCTATTGTAGGGACGGAGCCGTACCTTGCTGCTGGCGCTGAACGTGTCTGCGATGTAAAGACTGCTTCTGCTGCTCTGTGGCGTGCTCCGCTTTAGAAGGTGCTCTTTTCGTTACGAGCGGTCCGCGGGTACATCGGCTACTGCAGCTGCAATTGCGGAAAAGACGGCCCAGTCACTGGTGGTCGCACTGTTGGTCGTGCCACTGGATACTGCTGCTGTTGCTACTAGGGATGCTGTACATGTCGCTGTTGACGCCGTTACGCGAGCTGTTGCTCCTCTGCTGCCGCTGCGACTACGCTTGCTGTACACGTCATTTGAAACACTTTTCTCCAGCGCCTCCACGGCCGTGCAAGTGCTGCACACGCTAGCTTCACACGTTATTGCCTGTGCCACTCCTACTACTCCTCTTGGTTGCCGCTTGTAGCAGTGCTGTCCATCCCACTCTCGAAAAGTACGTGTCCTCGGCGATCCTGTGCTGCTGCTGTTGCTGTTATCGCTTCTGCTGCAGTGCTGGTGGTGCTGCTGCTGCCGTTATCCTCTTCGGTTAGCACTTGAACTCAAACACGGCGTATATGTCCGACAAGGACGCCGTAGCCCTAGTTCCCTAGGCAACTACGCAGCTCACAGATACGCTCGTTGAGAGAGAAAATGCAACTCTACTGTTGAATTCGTAATACAACTCAATAGTAGCTCTCCACAGAAAACGTCTTTCCACACAGGTGTTCAGAGAAGTCCCTTGGGAATACGTCTGCGTGTGAATACACACCAATAAATCCTACGAGTATTTACAGACGTCGCACGTATCGCATGCAAGTGCGTCTGCATAGAAGAGACAGGGGATTTAGTTCTACGTACGTGTACACCTTTACTTAGGAAATGTGCAGATATGGTGTAGGTCTCTCTGTACGCAGCTGCACATGAACACAGCAGGGCATTCCTGTGTCTCACTCGCAGGAAGACACAGGAATGCTTACGTTTGTGCAGGGGAGACAACACAAGCAAATATCTACACGATCATAGTTCAATCTGAAAGAAGTACTTTCGCGTACGACTCCTGGAGTAATAGTTTTTCAGAGTGGGCACGTATACACCTCTTCATACTCACGTGTAAGTCGATCTGCCCGTGTAAGAGACTTTTTGCTAGTCGCTTCACGGAGAGTAAGTTACATATCTGTCTATACATACGCCAGCGCCGGCATGCACACGAATGCTCTCGTATGCTCAAATGCTTGACGTGTGATGTTAAGGATGTGCAAGAACACGCCCAACAGGAACCGAGGTGGTTGCTCCTCTCGGATACAGGCTGCTGCTGCTGCTGCCCTTACTACTGCAACTCTTCCACTACGCAGAAGAGTAGAGGATGCGCTGCGCAACTCAGGCGATGATGTTGCATTCCGCACCAACAACAGGGAAGTCTACGCATCTCGAAACCGTCAAGGAAATCCTCGTTGACTGCAGTCCGCAGGAAATACCACCTAGAGCTGAGTATCTGGCACGTTCGCGTCGTTATACGTAGTGAGCGAGAGAGAAAGAGAGAGAGCAACACAGAGACATCCTACGTCAAGCCACACTACGCTGGTTTTTCAGTATCGGATCCAATTTTGCTTGCCCTCGAGCGAGGCATGGACTGTGCGTCCATATACACATATATAGATATATAGGTGTACACGTGAAACCAAGAACATCTTCAACAGTTATCTGCAGTGTGGGGGCCGCGTAGGCACGTAGCTGAAATCTCCCGACGCAGATGTGGAAAGAGTACGCCCCACACTACTTGAGGAGGATTCCACCTTCACACCGAGCCTCACGTGATATCTGGGGCTGCTACCGTGAACATATACAACCAGCTGAAGAGGGTGTTTCTCGCGGTCGCAGGTGAGGGATGTCGTGCTGCCAAATGTGTGCAAGAACCTCCGCAACTCTCTGCAGCAGCAGTCGAAGGCAGCAGCAGCATACCCCGGTAAGCCACGTGTCCACCTACGGTGTTGCAGCTGTCTGTTTATATCCGAATACTGCTTTGGGACGGAACAAGGAAGGCACAACGTCGCCCTTTCTACTGCTGCTGCGCCTGTTGCCGTTTTGCGCAGCGACCACTGCTGCTCGTGATGGGGCGTAACAAGAGACAGGAAAACGGGAGAAGTAAAATCCTTGTAGCGACCAAACCCGTCTCTCCACACTCCATCCCTAGTAGCCACAAAGTCAGTGCCCCAATGTTGCCCGTAGAAGTTTATCACCAGCAATCGGAATAAAAGCTCTGCTTCTGCAACGGCACAACGATGGTTGCTTTGCGTGTGTCACACTGTACAGACGAAGAGGACCAGCAGTGGAGTCGTTGATGCACGCAGGGTTGCTGTGTATGTCTAACCTCTATTTCTACACCTGCAAACGAATCCACCCGTAACCGTGTAATCCCCTGAAGCCCGGGGCCGACATAATCCTTTCCCGTCGCCCTATCTGTTCATTCGCCTTTCTATCATCATGCCGTAAGTGGACGACGAAGCACGACAGTCAGCTAGATATACGTACAACTACGTGCAACTGTGTGCATCAAGCCCGATCTACGGAGAAGGGACGCCTGGGATACAAAAAAACGATGCTCATGTCTCTTTCGAAGCACTGAGCTACTTTTTCACACATATACACGTTTGCACCGGTGCGCAAGTGTGCCTGCCTTTTGCCGCACGTTAGTACACTTCAAACGGGAACTATGTCCTTAGTGTGTATACGCGACGTGGGGGGCGTGTGGCCAGAGAAGCGCATGTCAGAACTTCTCAGCATTCGAAGAGCTGCCGTCCGCAACACACCAGTCACATAAGCATGTCATGCTGGAGCACCACACGTGCAACAATGGGCAGATTCAACAGTAGCAAGTGCCGACAAGCAGCAACATCGAGCAGCCTTCTGCAACAGCGGCAGTCCCACAGCAGTCGCACTTGTGCGGCAACAGGACTGCAACAGTGGGAGATATGCACTCAGCCGCTGCAGGTACTGTGTCTGAGGAGCCATTGCCGGACACAGCAGCAGGAAGTGGGACACCCAGCACAGCCTACGTCTTGATGTGCCTTTTAACACACAGCAACTGATAAAGATGTCCGTCCAGCAACAACAGCAACAGCAGACGCCCAAGTTTTTTTTAGACGTGCAAGTGAAAGTCAGCACAAGTTGAACGAACGCCTGCTGCAACAACAGCGTGCGCAACTCTCGGCAGCAATAGCAGAAGAGGAGGAGAAGGAGAACGATGACTGATAGTGGCACGTGTTTGCCGCCTACAAACAGCACCAGCGGAGTACCGATGGTAGCACCTCCTAAATGGCGCCACAACGGCAGCAGCACATTAGAAGAAGATGCAAATGTCCTGTACTGGCCGGGAGCAAACCTGAAGAATCACGGTGGTGTCACTTGGAAGACATTCGGTATGACGGCGGCAGCAAAGACCCAAGAAGCCGTCGTGAGTGGGGAATGATGTCTTACTCAAGTGCCGATGGAGTACGTAGCTATGGAGTACGTAGCTGTGGTCATACACACACGCCTACAGGGATTAGCGTATCAGAGGCTAATCCCTACTCAAATATCTTGATTGCAGACACACAGATGCACAGCAACTGTCTTGATCTCTAGTATGGACGTACTCGGTGTCGGTTCCTATCTTTCCACAAGCATATGTGTTTTCGGGAATTACCAGCTCGCAGCCATGAGCTGTGCCTAGCGACGTAGTAGTGAGGTATGCACACTAATATTCATCTGTTCGTACATACGTATACGCACGCTTTCTTACGTATATGTTCACATGTACGGATTATTTGTAGAGAAAGGTGACCTTGCAGAACTTCTCAGTATGTATTCAGGTATGCTGTAACGCACCACGGCCTTGCGTAAACTACTTGCTCACGCAGACACCTGCGCCAGATACACGTGAACAAGGTAGAGTACATTTACTCATATGTATGACCCGTGAGTACAAGTCTACTAGAAGTTCATGGCATATACACAGAGGCATATATGTGTAAGTATGACACGTTTTAAAGATGGCAGAAACCTTACGTCTGTATGTGAGGGCTGCAGACACACGCACGTATAACGTACGTGAGGGGCATCCTTATCCATGTGGCACGCATACTTGCGTTCACGTGCCGCGTTTTGAACACCCTTGCGCACAAGGCGTACTGATATCCGTATGCTGTGCACAGGTTGTAGTCCCCCAAGATAAAGGCTACGTGTATAGAGAGACTTTTAGCTACATATACATGCTGTGTCCGTGCTCTTAAAGTTTAGGCGAAGAGAGCTCCACGAACACACTGCTGCGGGCACATGTCTACTGAATGTGCATACCCGTGTACGTGTTGTGCATACGTACGTTCTCTTGTCGTGTTATTCACTTGTGTACGCAGAATACATAAGTGAAGAAGGGTACATATTTTGTGTGAGAGCACACGCCTGTATGAAGTAAGTGTGCCAGTGAACGAGGATGTCTCTTTTGGCGCTGTTGCTGCCTGTGACTACTGCAGCTATAGCCGCTGCAGCTACGCGTGCATACGGGAGGCTGCGGCACCGTGCTTGTGCTGGCGACAGAAGCGCAGAGGGACGTCTACGCCTTCTGAAATCACTTTTCGTTGCCGGAGCTGCTCTTTCTGCTCTAATGCAGACGCAGTTAAGCCACAGTGTCTTCGACAACTTCGCGTTTGCCAACAGCTGCAGGAGCCCCCAGATAACGGTCCCCAGCCAGTGCATCAGGACCAACAGCAGCAGCTGGAGCAGTAGCAGTGGACGCACACGTCAAATGACTTAGTCGTTGTTTCCTTTCAGCGTTGTCCGTTTGTGTCGCTCCACCGCGAATTCGTGGGCGTCCTGCTGGAATACGATAAGCAGCACACGCATTACTAGCAGTAGCAACCGTGTCATTAGCGGCGGGTCTGGTATGCGCCCGAGCAGCTGCGTGAGGAAACCGGGACAACATATTCTATCGTGCACCAACGACAGCAGCAAGCTGTTTATTTATAGTGCGGAACGAACGTCTGCGGCTTCTAGGGTGCCATTAGCAGGGACGGAAACACCGTTTGTGGCTCTGTGACAGCAGGGCTGGCAGCGCGTGCAGCTTCCGCGCCTACGAGGGAATGCACTGCTGTCTCCACCGCACAGAAGAAATTTGCATCAACTGAGTCCATCTGGTCCGTTCCGCAGCACTTGTTCTACCTCCATTGTTCGGTTAGTTCTGCCTTTGGCGGTTCATTTGGAGAAACTAGAACTCCTTGTGCTCCGTCACGATACCAGAACTCCTTGTGCTCCGCCGGTACTGCTGCTGTAAAGCGCCCCCGTTTTTGTGTCGAGGGCCTCGTGCTATTACCATTGCTGCATCGTGGCTGTGGAACTTGATGCTCCCTAGTCTTCTGCACATCGTTCCACTCGCGGTCCGTGCGGCTGCTGCTATTCAATTACGGCTCATTTTCCGTCGCCTTTCATGCTGCTTCCCGTGTCGCTGCTGCTCTTCGTCGTCTTTGCTTCACGCTGCTGCCTCTGGTTCCGCTAAAGCAGAACAGTTCGTTCTGCGGAGCAGTTCGCACGAGACTTCGATTCACAGACTGCAAGGGTTGCTACTTACCTCGTGAAGGCTAGCGTATCTGCGTGGTGCTTCTACGAATGCAGCGGCTGCTCCTCCGCGGTGCGGCTGCCGCTGTCATTGTTGTTGCTTGCTGCCGATGATTCCTGTACTGCGTGGTGATGTTCCGGGTGCTGCTGCCCATACTTTCTCGTCGGCATTTGTGCCTGGTCCCTCTGCTTTGTCTCCGCATGATTTGATCCTTAGGTCGTCGTGTTCAACTTTTTTTAAGCCTCCCTTGAGGAAGCGACCGCTGTCTGTCATCTGTGTGTTTTCCTCTGTGCGTAGAAGCTGTTCCGGGCAGCTGCAGAATCAACACCAGGGCGACAACGAACAGCAGCAGCGGCGGTATAAACAGCTCGTTTCCTGCTGTGAGTTCATGTGCGTGGTCCCCGTCCTTTGCCACGCCAGTTCACTATCTGTCCTGCGTTGCTCTGTGGCTGCTTTACGTCAAAAGCCCCGGTGGCACGTGGACACCGTACCCAAACCACGCCTTCAACTCTTTCTGCGGCGATGTCTTTGCAGCTTTCCTCTTGCTGTTCGTTCTCTCTCTCCTCCGTCGACCGTCCACGTGTATTATTTACCTTCCTGTCGTACCTCTCTCGTACAGTCGCCGTCCATCGCTGCCGCTGTACTACTGCCCTTACAGTATGTACGCCTCTCTGCCGCTTGCTGCTGCTGAATGCTGCAACTGGCGCACGGGTGAACACTGCTGGAGCGGTTGGTGATGACTCAGGACCTGATCCGCGTGTCCACTCCTCCCCCTCTCCTTTTGTGTGCCCGCCAGTCCCCACGCGGCGGGTTCCTGCATGTATGTGATCGACGGCTGCTGTGAAACAGCCACACCAGCTCCTCCGTCATCTCTAAACGAAGCAGGGGAGCAGCAAGAGCAGCCGCCGCAGTAGTGACGCCTGCAGTGTGGCGCGCCTAGCCGCAAACCGAGAGCAGCCGGTCAACCGTCAACTACTACTAGCACAGCAACGCGAGCAGGTTGCGGAAAGCGTAGCAGTCCACAAAGCTGCTGCTGTCAAACTGACGATGTCTTTCGGTTTCATTCTTAGGCGCCGTGCTGCTGCCGCTGTCAAAACAGCAAGCCGCCGCTGCCTCCCACCACATGCAGCTCCAGGCTGTTGAGCTCCTGAGCATGTCCATCGCACTTTTCGTTCCTTTTTTTTCCGTCGCGAGAAGGGACAGGAGGGAAAAAGTGGATTTTTAAGCGCACACATGACGGCAGTCTCACTCTCCAAACAGTGCTCTGCGTACCTCTTCGCGCCAGAGCGACCAACGGAGAAGGGGACGCCACGACGTCCCGCCGCGTCCCCCGGATGTGGTTCCTCCCATGGGAACGGGGAAATTCAGAAATATTCTCCCTCTTTCATAGCAGAGTGAACTTGCACAGCCGCGCACCGTTCTTAGCGATGAACTCTCCCGCCCCATTTTCCCGCACAAGCATTCTCTAGCCGGGACAGACGTGGCGGGCTGCAACATCCCACCACCACGGGAAGGAATAATGATAGTAGCAGACAACTGTGCGTGAAGTTCGTTGTACGGCTTGAATTAATAACCTCAATAGCAAAGATAAACCCGCAGTGTATAGGTGCGGCAGTACCCTGTGCTGCTGCTGGTAGCAGCTGCGTTTGTTGTCGAAATCGCGCGCTTCTAAAGGAGTAGTTGGAGAAGAAGGCGTGCTTTTTCACTGGCTGGTTCCGCCGTCCGCGGCAGGCAGAGTGTCCCTTCAGCAAAACTCGTAGATTCAGTGGTAGTAAAAAGAGTAGGAGCCGGTTTCTCTCGGCCATAGTAGTATTAAAACTACAGGCACACTCGCAGAAGACACAGCGCGCGCTCCGCGACTCCATCCCGTGTCCGTCTGCCCGTCCCGCATAAATTGTCTGCTTGATTTATTTTTCTACACTGGACATCTCTCCGTTATCTTGTCAAACAATTTATCCCTCTGCACCATTCGTTTGCGTCAGGGCATACGTGGAAGTACGTGTCTCCTTCCTTCTTCCTCCGCATATACATTCGAGTGTAGCGTAGACCGCTGTTCGAGACGTGTGTAAATATTTACAATTTCTCTTGCCGTCCTCAATGAAAGAACAAGAAGCAGAGGATCGCCTTATGAGTAGGACCCTGCAACGGTATACCTCCTCGCTAGAGTCCTTTCGCAAAAAACTGGCTGCGTGACGCGGTGTGTATGTCAAGGCTTTCCAACTACGAGTGACACCATGGTACGTGTTTGTGTATGTTTGTATCCAAGCGTATCTGCAGAATAATTTTCGCCTTTAGATCTGCTCTGCTGCGGCTGCAGCCACAGACAGGACGACTGCTGTTACTGCTGCAGCGTTCGGGAGGACTCTTGCTCCTGTCCTGCTGCTCTTTTTCTGCTTTTCCTCACGGAACGGCGCGGCCACACGCGCAGCCACTGGCCGAAGCAGCTTTCCACCTCCGCCAGCCGCTGCCGCAGATGCAGCAGCACAACTCGCAGCAGCAGGAGCCGCAATCCCAGCCGGACCGCCACCACCAGCACCAGAGAAATAACGGCCGCAGCCGAAACAGCAACAGCAGCAACAGCGACAGCAGCGGCAGGAGCGGGACCGACAGCAGAGTCGGCACTGCCAGAAGCGGAACGGCGCCAGCAGCAGCACTAGCAGAGGAGCAGGCGCCACAGAGCAACAGCAGAGCGGTGCAATTCTACGCACTTCCCACGACCCTCTCAGCGGAACAACGGGGCTGCTGGTGCGTCTCCCAAGGGCTGCAGCTTCTCAAGTTTGTCGTAGGCGCCGCACCTGCTTTTTCCGCTAGTGTAGGTGCTGCTCATCCGCCGTCTGTGCTGCTGCTGCGGCTGCTCCTGGGCTGCTGCGGCTGCCTTTTCTGTGGTGGTTTTCCCCTTCTTTCACCCTGCTCTGCAGCTCTTGCTGCTGTCGCCTGTCTGCTGCTGCTGCTGCTCCTGTCTGTCTGTTCCGCCTCTTTCTCCTTCTGCTCGTTGCTGCCTCCTCTACTTCTCTCCGTGCAGCCTCCCGCAAGGAAGCGTGAAGCGTTGCGCGCTTGCTGAGTACTTCTTTCTCTCTATTTTGTACTTGTGGTTCTATGCCGTCCACTACAAGTATCTCTTCGCTTACCTGCCTCGCTCGTACAACCGAGGAGCTACGAATATATATGTGTGTTATACGCTTCCCGGCCTCTCTCTGTTGCTCTGCGTGTCTGCTGCTGCCCACAGATGCAGCACGGATATGGAACGTTACGACTCTCCACACTGGCAGATCTAGGACCACTGTGATATCAATGTCGCGGTGTATATACACTTGAAGAGTGTATGTACACTGCCATGCACGCTTTCTTGTACTACGAGTCGGTGTTTCGAGGGACTTTGGCTGCAATGAAATTCCGCTGCAGTGACGTGCCCGTTCCTCGCCTGCAGCAGCAGCAGCAGCTCTCGAGCATCGCACGCCACCACGTCCTCGGCGGCTCAACCGCTGCTTTTCTGCCGCTTCTTCTTCTGCAATGTTCTGCTCCGCTCCTGCTGCTGCGGCTCGACCTACGGCAGCTGCGTTTCTGTTTGCAAAGCTGTCGCAACGACTCTCGTCGCTTCGACTCCTCTTCCTGCTTCGCCTGCTGCAGCTGCTGCCCCGACCCCTTCCGGCCCTCCCCCCCCGTCCCTGCTTCTGCATGTAGTGTGCCTGCTTCTGTTGCTGCTGCTGCTTGAAGAAGGTGGCTGTGGCTGTGCGTGGGGCTGCTGCTCTGGTGGTGGAGGAGAGAACAAAAATGGCGACGGCAACGGCGTCAACGCCGCTGACGCCGGCAGCAGGCCGCCCCGGAGGTTCGGCTGCAGGTGGCAGCAGCAGCAGTGTCGTCGGAGCGGCAGGAGGAGGAGGAGGGGCAGCAGCCGCGGCGGCGACGCCAGCAGTGGCAGCGGGACGAGGAGCAGGCGGAGCAGCGGGGAGCGCGCTGGTGCATCCTGGGCTGCTGCTGACACCAACGAATCTTGCTGCTGCTGCGCGGTGCATGTACACTCGAATCGACTCATTCACCGGTGAATACAAGTACCTTTCGTTAGATTATCCTTGTCTCGTCTTCTTTCAAGGACGATTTTTCTCTTCCGCTCGGCACGCCCTTCTTGCCGCGCGCTATCCAAAAGCAGTAGATGAAATCAGCAGCATCGAAGATGTTAAAACTCTTAAGAAGGTCGCAAAAACTAAGGAGGTACGTATGCATGCGCGCGGCTCCTGCGGCCAACTACCTGCTCTCTCTTCTCTTCCCCCGTCCCTCGTCTTCTTCTCCATTGGCTGCTGGACTGCTGTTGCTGTGTTGCTGCAGATGCTCTTCTGCTGCTGCTGTGCTGCTGCTGCGTCTGTGCGGCTCATGGCTTTTGCTGCTGGGGTCAGCTCCGCGCTGCGCAGCGCAGCCTCCCCGCTTCTCGTGCTGCCATGTAATAAGTTTCCTCCCACTCACTAGCGGCACGTGGCCAACACATATCTTCCCTGCTGCTGCTGCTGCTTCCGCTGCCCCCCTCCCCTACGGTACAGCGTCTCGTCGCCTCCTTTTTCTCTGCTGCTGCTGCTGCCTACCCGCGCACCCCGTGTCCCGAGTATAGAAAATGCCCACGCGAGGATCAAAAAGTTGCAGAAAGGCGCAGTGGCTCTCTCTGGCACATACAGACATACGCTTCTACATATGTACGCATGTGTATCTATATACACTCACTATATATATATATATCCATATACACCTGTACATGCATATACATGTACACATGCATGCATTTATATATATACTCGTATATATATGTATGTACACATACGTCGACACCTGTATATTCGTATATGTATTTATATATGCGTATCGAATAGAAGTGCCCACACACATATACGAACACGTCTCTATGAGTTCCTCTCTCTCTGCATATATGTACATATATGTACTTGTGTGCGTACTTTGTGGACGTGTGCTTCTTTTTATGAGTTACGAAGAGGCCAGCGTCGTCTGCCTGTGTCCTACCCTTTTTTTGTATATACGTCCCTCTATACGTAGTCGTCGTATACCAACAGAATCGCCGCTGCTAGTCAAGGAAGTCCGCAGCCAAG
>KL647303.1:1749038-1768437 GCA_000727475.1 Sarcocystis neurona | reverse complement strand
TATATATATATATATATATATATATATATATATATATATGCGTACACACACGTGTATACGTATGTTTCAGCAAGCGTACGACGGTACAGTTTCTAGGGAGAGAGAGAGAAGGAGGTCGTCTTTTTTGTTGCTGAGGACCCGTCTCTGTGTTGCTGAGCTGCTACTGGATTTTCTTTGCTGTGCTTGTGTTGTGCGTTGCACAGTTGCTGCTGCGCGGCGCTGGTGCGCGTGGCTTCGTCTATGCGTCTGTGCTGCTGTTGCTGCTGTTGGCCACCGCTTCGTTTTTCCCTGCTGTTGGGCGCGTTTCTCCCTTCACGTTCTGCGCTACTGCTGCGGTCCTGCTATTGCTGCTGCTGCGACTGTCTGCTGCTGGTGGTGCTGCGCCTTTCCTGCTGCGCTGCTGCCGTGCTGCTGTTGCCGCTGCCTTTGTGTTGCACCGCAACTGCTGTTCTGCTGTCGCTGCTGCTGTCCCACTGCACTGCTGCTGTCCTACTGCACTGCTGCTGTCCCACTGCACTGCTGCGGCTTCCTCTCTTTGCTGTGCTGTTGCTGTCTGCCGTTGCTGCTGCCTCTTCTCGGCTGTGCTGCTGCTGCTGCTCGGTAGCTGTTTCCTCTATCCTGCCCCACCACTGCTGCTCTGCTGTTGCTGCTGCTTCGTTTGTGCTGCTGGTGCTGCTGCCTCTTTCCTGCCGTGCTGCTGCTGCAGGAGGACCCGGAGTGGCCGCGGCTGCGTCTGAAGTGGATGGAACACATACAGAGAGACAAATTCCGCAGACACGCAGGTACTTCTGCTGCTTCTCCTGCTGCTTCTCTGCGTGTCTCTCTGTCTTCCCTTCCCTTTGCTGCTTTCTTACCGTTTCTGTCTCTCTGTCTCGTCCACCTCCTTTCTCTCGTTGCGCAGCCTCCTTAGCTGCTGCTGCTTCTGCGTCCTTCTCGCTACGTCTCCATCCTCTTGTAATTCACAACAAGAAATTCATATATTCTGTGGATATTGCCACGTTAGACGTGGGGATACGGACGTTCGTAGATGCGGAAGCGGAGACTTGCTCAGGCGCCCACACATATATATACATATATACGTAAAAACTCACTATACATAATTCTTCACATATATGTGAGTATGTAGACGTGCATACATATATATACATACTAGGTGTATAGACGTGTATATACATAAATATCTATATATGTATATATATACACACACAAACTAGGAGTATAGACGAGTACACATATATATATATACTTTCTGTGTATACATCTTCACACGTGTGGGTGTGTAGTCGTTCTTCATACGTGTAGATGTACAGACGTGTATACTATATATATATGTACTAGGTGTATAGACGTATATACACGTATATATATATAGTTATATGTATAAATTACGTGTGCAGACGTGTACACATATACATATATATATACTAGGTGAATAGACGTATATATACATATATATATATGTATACACAGACCAGGTGTACAGACGTGTTTACACATATGTATATATGTACTAGGTGCATACACATATATATTTATATATGTACAAACGAGGTGTACAGACGTGTATACACATATATATTTATATATACATGCTTGGTGTATAGGGTGTATAGACGTGTATACGCACATATACATATATGTGTGGAATAAGTGTATGAACTCCTTCACATGTGTGGAATCTGCAGAGGTCTATACGTACCTACCTGTCTCTATATATGTATGTATCTATCTACATCTATGTATATCTCTCTAAATATGTGTAAATGTATATATCCTGGTATGTACTGAGGACATACGGACGTGTAGGTATATACACAGACCATACATAAACAGACATATATATATGTATCTTCAGCGCATATGATTATACGCTTGGACAGAGGGCAAAGAAGGGGTCCCTGTGGCAGTGTACATACACCCGTTTTTGCCGAGTGATTTTGGCAACTTTTTTTGCGTTTCATACGGAAGTTCGTATCGGCGTGGTGAGGACGTCTCATTGATATATCAGCTGCTGTCTTCTCTTCCGCATTTCCTCTCCATTTCCTCCCGTCTTCTCGTCGTCTTCCTCCGCTTCGAATTTGCTGCCTTCCCTTTTTGCTGCTGTCTTCATCTCGAGGGGGGACGTCTACTTCTCCAGAAGTTCATATATATTTAATACACGCATAACTGACTCACGTGAGCGGCGGGTCGAAAAGTGATACCGTATACTCTTCCACCTATAAGCCTCCACATATATATGCATGTGTGCATATATATTAGAGAGACAGAGAGGAGAGATTATATGTGCTGACATGTATATATATAGGCGTATATATCCATATACATATATATGTGGTGGTATACGTATTTGTATACATTTGTGTTTATATGCTTCTGTATCCGTGTATACACACACCTAAGTGTATATACATATCTATCTGTGTACATGTATATATGTATATATACGTGTATATCCGGATATATATATATATATATCCATATCAATTAATATATATATATATCGGGTGATATATATATATATTTATATACATGTATATCTATATATATAGGTACGTATTTATATATGTTGTCGAGAGGTTCACAACAAGTTTATACGTCGTCATTCGTGTGTGTACGTGTGTGTGGGGGGATGTACAGAATGGGGTTGAAAACGTGTGTGTAGCTCTGTGTATGTATACCTGCATATATGCATGTGTGTATGTACCTGTATATATGTGTATACACACACAGACAGACGTATATATGGAAATATGTATACACATATATCTACGTAGATGTCTACAACGTATTTATATGTAGACACCAACATATATATGTGTATATGTTCAGATTTACAAACTATATTGGTTCAACGTTGTAGGTATACGTGTATGTGCTTCATATAGAGCCGCGTGTGGACATGCGCGGGACCTTGTCTGCGTGAGGTGAAGGAACTCTTTATCGCACGGCTTTTTTTGGTCAATCTGCGTCCGTTTCTTCTCCTCTTCTTCTCCTCTTCTTCTCTTCGTCTTCTCTTCTTGTTTTCCACTTCTTTTCGTTTTCGCCCTCTATTTCACCATATTCTCCTCGTCTGCTTCTATATATGTCTACTTCGTCTTATCTTCCTCTGCACGTGTACCTCTTCTACATATATTCTCTCTCATTCTGTACATATACATGCGATCCACATGTATTCGCTCTCTCTCTCTCTATATATATATATACACCCTCCATATGTATTCTCTCTCCGTCGCTATCTACACATACATATGTAATATATATATGTGTGCATATATAGTCTATATATATCCATACATATGTGTGTCTGAGTTCTCTCTGTATCTCTCTCTCTGCATATATACATATATGTAGGCGTTCTCTCTCTTTCCATAAATATTCGTGGGTCCTGTATGTATTTTCTCTGTCCCTCCCTATATATACATATACTCTATATACATATATAGAGAGATATAGATATAGATATGCATGGATTAGTTCTCTGTGTCTCTGTCTCGCTGCATATATGTATATATGCCTTCTCTCTCTGTAAAAATATATGTACATGCGTTTTGTGTTTATTCTGTCTCTCTCTGTGTATATAGATTTATGGGTCAGATGTCCCCTTTCTCCGTCTCTTTCTGTCCAGTCTGCTGCTGCTCTCTCTGTGTGTGTATCTCCGTCTCGAATGAGTAGTACACACGTGAGTCTGCGCGTCTTCTTCGGTGGACTGCAGAGATATTTGGCGATGGGTCGAGCAGCAGATACGTCGCTTCTCTCTCTCTGTCTGTGTGTCTACGCTTCTCTTCGACCACCCGCCGGCATGCGGCTCTGAGCCTCGTGGACTCGACTGTCGGCCCCTTTGCTGTTCAACCCGTCTGCCTTTGTCCCTCTGTACCTCTTTGGCTTCCTCGTCTTCTCTCCCGTCCTCTCTCTTCCGTTTTTTCTCCTTTCCTTCGTCATCCTTTTTTTTTCCTTCACATTCCCCTTCTTCTCCTTTTCTTCTCTTCCTTTGTCTTCCTCTTTCTGTGTGCACTGACGCCGCACACACGGGTGTACATATATGCAGGAGAGACTCTCAGCAGCAGCTCGGCGTTGCCACACATCTGCCTCACTTCCTTTTCCTCTCCTCCGTCTTCGTCTCTTTCTTCGTCCGTCTCTTCTCGGTCTCTGTCTAACAACGTAGCTGTTGCTGCGCACATCTGCACGTGTCCAGAGAAATGCGCGCCGCAGCACACATGTGTATATGCTGGGGGGTGCACAGCAGCATTTCCACAGGCGCAGACGCAGGTGGAAACGGTGGGGAGCAGGTGGACAGAGACTGGCCAGCACACGTGTTTGCCGTAGGAAGTTTCCTCCTCCCTCGGCGTCTCGTCTCCCTCTGCAGTCACTGCCTTAATATTCGTCCCAAGCCTACTTTTTTCTCCTCCACACACGTGTAGTCATCCGGCTCCTTACCTATATATGTGCGCATGTGTGTACATACATATACGTACATTTGATGACAGAGGAGCAGAGGAGACCACAACGATTCAGTATGTACCTATATATATATATGTATGTATGTGTATGGATGAGGAGGAGAAAATGAGACACGAGTCGACCCCCGTGTATGTGTAAAAGTAGAGGGAGAGGACGAACTGCACGTATTCGATACGCAGATGGGCCACGCAAGCAGAGGCTGAACGGAGTTCTCACGGCCCTCTCTGCTGCGTATATATACAGGCGTACGTGCACACCTCTACATCAATGCATGTGTATAAGTAAGTAGGGGAGAAGAGACAAGAAAATGCATCTACGCATATACGTCAAGAGAGCAGAAGAACTTTCGAGTAAGAGAGACGCGCAAGCAAAACACTCAACACAAAGGCGCTGCGATTCTCCCCTCCGCTCCTTCTCTACATATATCTATACGTATACACATATGTACACACATGTGTATGTAGGCGTGTACGTCTCCGTGTATATATATGTGTGTGTGTGTGATTGGAGAGAAAGGAGGGGACTGCAGAGTTTGTGTTGGGGCCAGTTGTGTTTCGTGTGTCTACTTTTGTGTCTACTGTAGACATTCCTGCTTTCCCTCCATCTCCGGACGTATGTGTGTCCCGTCCTCACCTTTTTTGCAGCCCATGTGTATGTATGCGTGGGTCTGCGCCTGCAAATCATATATTTGGGCACAGACCACGTATTATATGGAGAAGCGAAGTGGTGCAGGTCTGCTCGTGCCTTGCAGCAAGAAACGCTCCACCACTGGGAAGGTCGTTCGCCCCTTCCCCGTATTTCGTGCGTGAACCGCTCGTCTTGTCTCCGCCCTCACCTCTCCACAAAGTACTCGTCATCGTACGGAGGGACACATATCTGCATGAGAGAGAGAACCGAGCAGTCTTCTGCTGCTGCAGGGTCTCGGTTGGCGACTTGTACATGCTGCCAGGACAGTTTCTCCTCCCCCTTGGGCTCCTCACCATGTTGTAGGGAACTAGTAGACGCTTGCCAACTTCCTAGCATACGCAGAAATGCGCGTACCTTCCCCTCGGCACTTCACAAGTACACACCCGTACACTTCCATGAACATACGTGGGCCCTACATACATATGTATAGCACAAGTATATGTATACATACGCATCCTACCCATATATATATATATGTATGTGTATACTAGACCTATGTTTGTGTCGCCTTCTCTCTACACGTGTATGTATCCCCATGTATGCGACACATATATACACATGTATGTATAGATTACATATATGTGTTTACATGTGTAGCGCACCTATATATGTATATATGTGTGTGTGCGCCGCCGCTGGGTTTCTGTGTTGGTGAGAGTTCTCGGGAGAAAGAGAAGGGAGGCGGACGCACGTAGAGCGGAAGTCGCGGTGCATTTTGCGGTGCACTGCGCGCGGAGGGGCGAAGAGAAGAAAGTCGCTTTTCCGTGTGGGGTGTCGGGCTGCTGCAGACCTGCGAGAGAAACTGCGGAACACAGGAGGCCGGGAGCTGGTCTGGCTAAATAACGCGGACAACTTCTTCGGCCAAGTGGGCAGCCGCGGCCAGAATCACCTGGGACGCATTCTCATGGAAATTCGCGGAAACATCAACGAGGACACAGAGTTGGAGTGTACGTACACCGTGTTCCGCACCCTCCCGCGTCCCGAAAAAGTGCCTTGTCGTCCTGCCCTGCTGCGCCTGTGAACACCCCACACGCTGTGCTGCCTCTCTGAAGCAACGAAGGAAGAATGGGGGTGGTCTCGTGTGCGGAGACTGGGAGACGGGCGGCTGCTCCCACGGCAGAGGAAGAGGCAGCTGCTGGGCGTTTCCGCCGTCTGCTGTCGCCGCACGTGGTTCCACGAGAGGCACAGAGGCGAGGAGAGTCTCCTGCGCGTCGGCTCTCTGCTTGCTGCTGCGTCGTCAGCCCTGCAGCTGCCACGGATGACTCTTCTGCTGTCGGCTCTCCTCTTCTTCGTGGGCGCTGCTGCTTTCGCTCCTTCCGCGTCTGTGGGGTTGCTGCGATGCAGCTGATTCCTGACGCGAGCTCCTTTCCTCCTCTCTGACGCTTGCTCTCTTCTGCTGCTCCTCCGGAGACGGACGACCGCCCAAGTTGCTGTCGCCTCTGCGGCTGCTGCTGCTCCCGCTGCTGCTGACGCTGCTCCCCCTGCTGCTGACGTTGCCGTCGCTGCTGCGGCCGCCGCTGCTGCTGCTGCCACGTGTATTTGACCTTGTCCTGCTACATCTTCTTCGCCGTGACTGGTGCGTCCTTCTGGCTGCTGCTTTCGCGTTCTCGCTGTTTTCCTTGCGCCGCCTTCTCCGCCGCTGCTGCTCCTGTTTTCTGGCTGCTTCTTCCTTGTTGATGCGACTGCTCTGGGCCGACGCTGCTGCTCGGTTTCGTCTTGTCCGTCCCTGCTGCTGCTAAGTCCTCTGCTCGCGATTTACTGGTGCTGTCGCTGCTTCTGTCGCGTCCTCGTGCAGCTGCCCGCCAGTCGTATCTCCCTGTCTTTTTCAAAGTCTTTTTTCTTCGGCCTCTGCTGTGTGACTCTCGTGTGTCTCTCGAGCGCTGCTACCGTGGTGTGTGGCGCCGGCGTCGGTGATTACGTCTGCTCTCCTCCTGCTGCAACTTACTTGCCGTTTCTCTGTGCGTCTCCTGCTGTTCGTTCCTGACCTCTTCGTTTTCTAGCCGATCCTGCGGTTTCTATTACATTGCTGTCCACGCCCCTGCTGCTGCTGCGTAGCTGCTTCGCGTTTCTTGATGCTCCTTCTCGACTTCCCTGCTTTTCTGCTGGCGCCTACTCTGCCACAGGTTTTCTCCGCGTCTGCACATGTGTGTATATATGTGGTTGCTTTCTTTTTTACGTGCTGCAGCTCTTCCCCGGTCCTACCTCCTTTTTCTTGTGCCTTCTGCGTCATACTCATTTTCCTCATCTTTTCTGCTGCAGCTGCTGCAACTGTTGCAAGACGGGCGGTGCTGCTGCTCCCCGGTCTGTGCCACTACGACGCAAGCTGCTGCGGTGTTTCTCTTGTACGTCCTTCTCTCCCTCTTCTCTGTTGCCTTGTCTTTACCACTGCCCTTCTCTTTCTGGTGCGCCTCCGCTCTTGCTGCCGGGTTGTCTGCATGCAGCGTGGATCGTCATATGCAACGATATAGAGACCGACGAGCGGTCGCTTCCCGTGTTGAAATTGAGCGAGCGACGAGAAGGAGAAACCGGCGTGACGGAGCTGCTGCTGCGCGGTAAAAGTTTCTACCGCATCGGTATGTCTCCTTTCGTTTTCCCTCTTGCAGCTCTGCTACTGACTTCTCATTTTCCCTTGCCTTCTATCTACCGTAGGACGTTCGTCGAATCTGCTGTCACTACGCTGTTTCTTCCCATCTTCTCCTTCTCGTTCAAACTGCCTTTCTGCGCCCCCTGCTGCCGCTGACGGCGGCTGCTCTCCTGCGGCCGTGTCTCGCTCCGCCTCTGTTGCTAACTACTGCACTGCTGGTGTGGCTGTTTCTGCTTCGGCGCAGCAGTGCTGTGTGTGTGTACCGCTGTTGGGTGCTGCTGCTGCTGGTGTCGTTGTAGACACAGCTGGTGCTCGTGCGCGTGCAGCGTCCTCGGCCTGACAATACTCCTGTTCTCAATATGTTGCTCTGCTTCTGCTGGGACGCTTCTTCGTGCTGCGCTGCCCTCGGCTGTGATGTTGCGCATGTGCTGCTCCGTGTGGCTTCTGCTGTTACCGGGTGCTGCTGCGGCTGTTGCGCTGCGACATTTGCGCTGCGGTGGATGACGTACACGTGCCGCGATGGTTCCGGCGCGCTGCGGGTGTTGCTGTGCTGGGGAAGCTCTGCGTCGCTGCGGCTGCTGCTGGGGCAGCCTCCTAGGCTGCTGCTGTTGGTATTAGCCAAGGTGGTCTTTTGCGGCTGCTGTTACGACATGTGCTGCTACGACGCGCACCTCCGCCGCCGGTGCTGCGCGTCTTAAGTGCTGGGGAAACTTTGCTGCTGCTGCTGTCGCTGCTGCTTCGGGTCGTCTCGAAGGTGGAACAACTCGGCCGCCGCTGCTGCTGTCCTTGCTGCCATTCTTGCTGTTGTTGCCGCTACTGTCGCTGTCCTTGCTGCCATTCCTGCTACTGTTGCTGTCCTTGCTGCCATTCCTGCTACTGTTGCTGTCCTTGCTGCCATTCCTGCTGCTGTTGCTGCTACTGCTGCTGTCCTTGCTGCCATTCCTGCCGCTGCTGGTGTTGCCGCTCCTGCTGGTGCTGCTTCAGGAAAACTGCCGGACAACGACTTGGTAGCGCTGAATCCATCAGTGTCTCGAAGACACGCCTGTCTCGTCATTTTGAAGGGGGGGAGCGTGCTGCTGATCGATATGAAGAGCAAAGCAAAAACGTTCAAGTAAATTTCTCCCGAGGCACATAAACTTCCGTACCTCATACACACTCTATATGTGTGTGGACGGATATACCCATACATAACATATATATATATATATATGTATATATATATTTGTTGCACCGTGGTGCACGGGTCCACATGCATATAGACAGAGAGACCTACATATAGGTATATATATATATATATGTCTACGGCGTATATGTATACACGCACTCATACATACCAACAGATACATATACACATACGTATCCATTGAAACATATAGATACACATACATATGTACATACATGTGCACACATGTATTATCGATGCATGCATATACCTACAGGTATATAATCCATATATACGTATACGTATACATATATACGTATACATACGCATATACCTACAGGTATATAATCCATATATACGTATACGTATACATATATACGTATACATACGCATATACCTACAGGTATTTAATCCATATATACGTATACGTATACATATATACGTATACATACGCATATACCTACAGGTATTTAATCCATATATACCTATACGTATAAGTATATGCATACATGTGCACATACATGTATGAATGCATAAGGAGAGAGGCGCGTAGGAGGCTGACGACAGCTGCGTTGCGCTATGACGTGTGTGGCGCAGGTGTATATGTGTGTGTGTGTCTCGTTCTGTGGAGATGCACGGCCCTCTGCATGCGGCTTATTTATTTCAGCAGAGGCAGTGTTCAAGAGTGGGCGCACGTGGGAAGAGAAGTGAGAGTGTCTACGATGATTGAGCGGAGCGGGGAAAAGTACGCGTTTCGCCTGCTGATGTGCACGCAGTCCCAGGAAGTGCGTATGCAGCCAGATGCCGCAACACATCCGTTTGAGAGAGACGGGGATAATATGCGTCTTCGTCCTCTTCGTCTTCTTTTCTTCTTGTTGAGCGGATCTTGAACAAGGGGAAAGGACCACCACAAAGAGTGCGTCCTCCTCTTGCTGTCGTTGCTGCTGTTGCTGCTGCTGTTGTTGCTGCTGTCGTTGCTGCTGTTGCTGCTGCTGTTGTGCTGCTGTTGCCGCTGCTGTTGCTGCTGCTGTTGTGCTGCTGTTGCTGCTGCTGCTCTTGCTGCTCCTGCTGTTGCTGCTGCTGCCGTTGCTGCTGCTGCTGTTGCTCATGCTGCTTCTGTCTGCGTCGGTGGCGCCTTCGAGCAGCAACTACTCGTTGCTGTTCCTCCACTGCTGCGAGCTGGGCCGCAATAATTCTTTTGCGCGCCTCCATTGCAGCAGCAGCATTTCTAAGTTGCTGCAGTTCGAAAGCCACTGCAGCAGCTGCTGCTTCTTCTCCTTCTCCTCCATCTCCCGCGTGCAAGTCTCCTTCTTCTCCTCCTTCTGGCCTCTCTTCTTCCTCGTTATTTGCTGCCTTTTCGCTAGCCGAGTAACGGCACAGGTACCCCACGTTCTGCTGCGGCTGCAGCCGCCCTGCTGCTGCTGCTGCCGTAGCTGCTCTCGCTTCGACGGTGCGCAGCTCCAGGTACTTCTCCCGTAGCACGCGCTGCAGCTCTTCCAGTCGTCTGCGCAGGAACAGCAGCAGCAGGGACGACAGCTGCAGCAGCAGCAACACTGTCGTTTATACGATCGCGAGGACGAGGAACATCAGCAGCAACCAAAATTCTTCGTACGGCAGCAGCAGCAGCGATGACAGCAACAGCAGCGTCACCATCAGCACTAGTAGTAGAAGTTGTGTAGCAGCACCGACAATTGGCGTGTCAGCAGAAGCAGCAACCCCGGCGGCAGCTGCACAGCTCCTAACAGCAGCAGCAGCAGCAATGACGGCACCAGCACGAAAACCATCAGACCCACACGCGGCAACAGCAGCAGCACCACCACCCCGAACAATGACAACAGCTTGTACGGCTGAGGAGCAGCAGTAGCAGCAAGACTTGCCGGCGCGACCTAACGAGGGCTGTGCCGCTGCTGCTGCTACTGCTGTTGTTGCAACTGCAGCAGCAGTGGCAAGAAACTCAAGCAGTAGTCCCGAGGGCAGCTGAATATCGAAGATGAGCAGCCGCATCCGAAGCAACGCACGCGTCACAGAATGAGCAGCAGCACCACGACCAACAGCAGCAGCAGCCGTACCAGCAGGTCACCCAAAGAAACGAAAACAGCAACACAAGCAGCAGCAGCAGCACCAACAGCAGCAGCAGCAACACAAGTAGCAGCAGCAACACGAGCAGCAGCAGCAAGACGGCAGCAGCGACTGAGGCCGCATCACGGGAAGCAGCGGACTACCACAGAAGATGTTGCTGCTGCGTGTTCTTCCCGACATTTTTCAAGTCAAGAACGCAGAAATCCAACATACGAAAGAAACGTCATACCGCGACAACGGCGGCAGGTGGTAATTCCACCAAGCGTCCAAATATCGACACATATGTACAGATGCACGTGCATGTGCATATGTATACATTCGTATGTGTGTACAAGTGTTGACGTCTCTACGCAGCTATACATTCATGTATATAGTTATATTCAGTGAGAGAGAGAAGCAGGTGGGGAAAGAGAAACTACATATATATACATATATGTATATGACATGTGTGTATACATGTTCAGACGTAAAGATGGACCGACTCATGCAAGCTCTGTGTGTGCGCTTGTCTGCAGAGGACGAGCGAAAATTTCGAAGCTGTTGGGTTGCTGCTGTTTTTATTCTTCGGGAGATGCGGTTGCTGCTGCAGCTGCGTGTGATTGCTGTCTCTGCTGCTGCTGGTGCTGCTGGGCTGGTGCTGCTGTGCTGCTGTCACTACTACGTGCAGACCTGCTTTTCTGGTGTCGCTGCCTTTGTCGCAAACGGTTGCCCCTTCCGCCGCCGCTATTGCTTTGTCAACCACGGTCTTGCTTTGCTCGTTGCTACTGCTGCCGATTCTGCTTCTATCCGGCAAGTACCCGTCTGCCTAGCGGCCGTCGCTGCTGCTTCTGCTTCGATAGTCCTGCCAATGCTGCTGCGTGTGCTGCTTACCCTCCAAGTCTGGCGTGCTGCACCGCCAGCTGCAGCTCCTTCTCGTTGCTCCTCGCAAGAATTCCTGCTTCTTCTTCTTCTCCTGGTTCGGCGCCTGCTGCTTCTTCTTCTGCTTGTGTAGCAGTGGCAGCACCCCCTCGTGCAGGCGGCAGCTTGCCTCGGCTGCAGGGTTCGGACCTCACAGTTGCTGCTGCTGCTACGTTTAGAGCCGCTCCTCCTCCTGCCTTGCCTGCTGCTCCTTCTGTAGACGTTGTCGCTCCTGCCTTCGCCGCTGCTGCTGCTGCCGCCTTCTCTCGCCTCTGCATTGTCGTATTGCACACCCCACACGCTGCTGCTGCTGTTGTTGCTCCTACCTCCTCTTCTCCAGCGGCGGCACCGACAGCTGCGCCAGCAGCACCGTTTCTTACTATTGGTACAGTGGCCCTTGCTGTCGCTGCTGCAGCTGCTGTAGGCGAGTCTGCGGCAGGAGAGAGCGACACAGACGCAGAGCATCTGCGGCAGTCGCTCACGAAGGGGAGGACGCGTCCTTTTGCTGCTGCTTCTGCGTCGTTGCAGCAGAGGGAAGCCGCAACAGCAGCAGACGCAATTTTCGACGGCTCCAGCAGCACGTCGCACTTGTCTAAACCTGCTGCATCGCAGTGCACACTTCGGACATGCAGCCTCAAGTCTTTCTGCAGTTGTCGGCGAGGCGCGCGCGGCGTCAGTCGGTCGCGCTGCTGTTGCTGCTGCCGAACAGCTGTTGCAGCAGCAGGCTGAGGCAAAAGAGCCGCCTGTGGGTCTGCGTGAAGTTGCCGCTGATCCTGCTGCTGACGACCCGCGCGACACTTCTGCTTAAGCTGCGGCTGAGAATACAGATGCAGGAGCTCCCTTGGCTGGAGAACAGCCGCCTGCACGTCTGCTGCTGCTGCTGCAAGGGCACTGCTTTTGACGTTCTGCTGCCCTTGCTGCTGCGCAGCAGCCGCAACAACGTCCTCCTGCTGACCTGGCCCTCTCCCTCTCGGATGTCTCCAAGATGCGCTTGTGACTCGCTCTGCTGTTGCTGCGCTGTTCCTGCCTGCTGTCGGCAGCTGAGAGACAGCAGACCGAGACGCCGAGGCCCGCCGCAGCAGCACGTCTCTCCGCAGCAGAGGCCTGTGCCGATGCGGCTGCTGCTGCTCTACTCCTGCCGCCGCTGCTTCCGCTCCTTCTCCTGCCTCGTCCAAGAGATATCCTGCTGCTGCTGCGGCGTCGCTTACGCTACGCTGCCCTACTCCAGGTGTCGCTTCTGACTTTCTCAAAAATGATATTCTCGCTGCCGCTGCTGCCGTTATACCTCTGCTGCTGCGAGCTGCTGCTGAAGCAGAGCTGCTGCGACCTGCTACCAATTTACTGTCGAAACAGACAGCTTTTTCTCCTCTCCTTCCTGCCGCCTTTTGTGCGGCCACCCCCCCTCTCTGTCCTGCTGCTGTTGTCGTCGCGCTCTGCTTCAGGTCTTCCAGAAGCAAAGCAGCAGAAGCAGCAGCTGCCTCCTCTTTTGTTCTTGCAGCAGCAGCAGAACGCTTCTGGCCTTTAGCCGAGGCTCCGCTGCTACTCCTCTCTGTTGTTTCCCAGTCCTCCTCTGCTCCTGGTGCTACTCTTGCGCTCCCACGTCTTACTGCTGGTGCTGCTGCATTGCCCCGCCTCGCTGCTGCTGCGGCTGTTTCCCTCCTCTTCCCAAGCGCTTCTTCACCTGCTGCAGCTGATAAGTCACCTCCGCCTGTCCTGGCCACTGCTGGTGCTGGCCTTCCTCTCCCTCCTGATGCTAATCCTGTCGCGGCTGCTGCTGTCGCTATTTCTCGCGCTCCCCCTGGTGCTGGAGCAGTTGTTCTTGCAGCTGCTGTTCCTGCTGCTGCTGCTGCAAACTTTTGTTTGTGAAGGGGCGACGAAGAAGCTACAAACCGCTTGAGTGCACGGGCATCGAGAAACTGCTCGCAGTCCACGAGGAGTTTTGCAAGACGAGACGAGACACTGCTTGCCTCGTCCTGTTTTCCTGCTGTCTTCTTTTTTACTCTTGCCTTTGTTGCAGCTGCTGCTTTTGCTGCTGCTGTGCGACCCTCTGCTCCGGCGTCTTGCGCTCGCTTTCTGCCTGCTGCTGCATCACCTCCCGCAGTTGCTGCGCCGGCAAGGACTGCTGCAGCAGTTCTAGTTGCCTCATCAGCTGAGCTGCGCCTGCAGCAGCTGCTGCTGCTGGATCTGGGCGTTCCTTGCTGCTTATCTTTGGCTTTCTTTGTACGTCTCCGCCTATCTGTGGTACCTGCCGCTGTCGTGCTGCTCCGGCTGTTGCCGACGGTGCTACTGCTCTGCTGCAGCTGTCCACAAGACAGCAGGCGCGCGAGTCTTCTGCTGCAGCGGCTGCTGCTGCTGCTAGTGCTGCGGCAACTGCTGCTTCTGCTGACAAACGAATGCACAGAGCACGCCATCGACGGAGATCGGACGCGGGAGCGTGTCTTCCCTCCTGCTCGAGGACCGGCAGCAGAGAGAGCCAAAACGCTACTGTGGTCGCTGCTGGCGCTGCTGCTGCGGCTGCAACTCGGCCTCTGGCTGCTGGTGCCGCTCCTGCGGTTGCTGTCCGCACTCGCCTTGCGTAGTTCTGCTCGACGTTGCTGCTCTCTGCTGTTGCTGCTGCTGCCGTCTCTCCGCCTCCCTCGCCTGCCACGTTCTTCTCGCGCCTCTCTGTTGTTGCAGTGGCTGCTGCCGCTGCTCGTTTTCTGCTGCCTGCGCGTCAACGGAAGAGCGGTGTCATACGAAGACGAAGCAGCAGGTGCAGCAGGACCAAGAAACGCAGCCTGTCGATGTCGACGCTGCTGCTCCTCCTGCTGCACCTGCTGCTGCAGTCGTGTTACGTTCTCCGCAGAGAAAAAGGCCGGAGGCAGCAGCTGCATCAGCTCGTTCAAAGAAGCTAAAGTAGCAGTCCCGTCTGTCCCGCAGCAGCTCTCCTCCACTGCTCTTTCGACCGAATAAAAACACGCTTCCTCAGGTCCAGTTTCTTCCCCTTTCTTTGCAACTGCTGCTGCTGCTACCCCTGCTGCTGTGGTCAGCACGTGCTGCACGTATGAAGTGTACACGTACGTCAAGCGATCCGAACCTGTCAAAAAAAAGCAGAAAAAGCATGTTGCTAATTTTATACACACTCCACTTTCTCTCTCTACACACACATATACATACAGACAGACCGAGACACATCTATGTATATATATATACTCGCTTGTGTACAGATGTGTACGGGTATATTCTATAACTATATACATATATAGAGAGAGAGAAAGAGAGAGACATATGCATACAGACAGCGAGACACATGCATATATATATATATACGTACGCCTTTCTAAAGATGTGTATGTCAACGCTGTGTATATATATATATATCGAGACACACATATACATACAGACACATCCAGACATAAATACATATGTGCAAACACGCCTGTATACGAACGTGTATATCTATAATATATATATATCTTTATACATATCCAGTAAGACAGGACGACAAATACAAATATATATAAGTACAGACATATGTACGTGTATGCGGGTGTTTCTCTGAGTCTCCCTGTGTGCCTGGGCCTCTCGCAATTTGCATGTGTCTGCGCGCGTGCCTTTCTGTTCCGATGAATCATCTGCCTGCCGACGTCCTCCTGGCAAGTGCGCGAGGAAAATACGCACAACTTTTTTATGCGAAGACTTTCTCCACGGAGGCGAGAAAGGAGTTCTCGGGAAGAGAGAAATTCCTGCGCTGCTACTACTTTGAGGAAGGACGTTTCATGGGAAGTGCACGAAACGGGGAAAAAAAGGCGCGCGACCAGGTGTGTGCGTGCAGAGATCCTTCGATGGCATTATTAGAAAGCTTGCATGCGAAGACTCACACATATACGTATACACATATATAGAGGATAGATAGACAGATATACATACACACATGTATATATATGTAAGGACAGAGAAACAAAGAAGACAGGTGATCTGCCTCTATCTACGTATTGAGCTTTGCAGACAGAGATATATATGTTGCTCTCCGTATACAATAATACACGCACACGGATCCCCGGGTGTCTGTACATATATATATATATATAAATAAAGAGATATATATATACGTGTGTATACACAAACACAGGTGTGTGTCTATACTGTGTGTATAGATCTATGCAGAGACAAATACATTGCTCTCTCTTTGTATATAATAACACACGCACACAAATCCCGGGGGGTGCTTGTACCTATACGTGTATATATATATATATATATATCTATTAATCGTGGGGGGGTGCTTGTACCTATACGTGTGTATATATATATATTGAGAGGGAGAGTCACGTAGATAGAAGGGAAGTGTCCACATAGAGGAAAAAGATGTTGGGCAGGTAGATATGTGCGTGGAGAGAAATTCTTCGATGGCATCAGTTGAAAGCGTACACACAGAGATATGTGTGTGTGTGTACTTTATGTGTACGTATGTGTGTATTAAAAGTGTTTCATGGGGAAGATGCGCAAGTCATGGGAAACAAAACTTCCGAAGAAAAAGAATTCCTTCGGCCAGGGGACACGCTCCCACTTTTCTGCGAGAGACGGAGACAACACTCCGGGTGATCGGACAACGGTCAGAAATGAACTTGTTTCTGACCTGTATCCAGCGATATATATCTATATATATGTGTGTGTAAATATATACATATATACAAATATATATATATATATACATATATGTATGTAGAGAGAGAGAGATACAGATAGATAAGTACAGTCAAAAAATTCTGTTTTACTCACGCTTACGTCAGCTTAGAGCAGAAACAGATGTATCTATCCTATCTACCTTCATACACGTATATACATACATACACGTGCATATATGCATATAAGCATGTATATAGATAGATACATAGATCGCATAGGTACACGCGCACTTGAAAAAGTATGTATATTTAATTTGTATATTCAGAAAGAAGCGAGGCACTCTAGAGGACTCAGGAAGGTTGCGAAAGAAAAGATGTGTATATGGACGTAAATACGATGATATGTGTATTGTGTACAGAGTAGATATATACGTGTACTATTCACGTTTGCATATATATATATATATATATATGTATATCTTTACACATATATGTGTGTCCAGCTACGTGGACCTACACACACACACAGAGATATAGAGATAGCCACATGCATATATATTTAGATGTATATGGGATAAGGCTGCCTTCCGAGAATTCATACGTTAGTAGGTGGCTCCAGACGCGTATATTCGACGGTACATATAGTCTTGCTGTAGCAGCAAAACTCCACTGTGTAGAAGCTGCAGCGTGTATCTCTTTCGCCAAGGAAATGGTTTACCTAAAGCGTAGGAGAGCAGCAGAGCCTCAGGGGCGGTCGAAGGGGTCAGCCCCACTTCCTTGCGAATGCCAACAGCAACGTGGGACTCAAAAAAGCTCCAAAATTTTGTGTGGAGCCGCAGCGGCCGTTGCTCCTCTTCTTTTGTCTCCACTTCTCTCGCTACCGGTTTTGCCTTTGTTGCTGTTGCTGCTGCTCTTGCTGCTGCTTCCTCCTCCTTCCTCTCCCGCTCTTCACTTTTTTGTGCTTCTGCGGCTGCTCCTGCTGCGGCGCTGCTCAAAAGAGGAGACGACTTCTCGACCTGCTCCGCCCGCTCCTCTCCCTGACGTCCCTCCCACTGCTGCTGTTGCTGCTGCAGGTCGCGCTTGCAAGAAGCCGGGAAAGACGAACTCGCCCGTGACAGGAGATCCAGCTGCAGCAACAGGAGCAGGAGCAGCAGCAACAGCAAAAGCAGCAGCAGAACAAGCAGCACCAAAGGACAGCAAAATAGTCGGCTCGCCTTTCAGCCGCAGCAGCAGCAACCAAGTACAAACAGGTGTGTACACATATCTTCCCTGGCAAGATATTCAAAACATATATATTAGAGACGTACTCAAGCGTAATTCTAACATTTTCTCCACATATATATGTATACCCGGACAACGTTATCCATACATGTGTGTAGTAGTGTTCTACTATACTTATACACATATATGCAGGTACGCCTACGTACACACAGAGATGCACGAGCACCCTATGCATGCAAAAATGCTTGGCCTGTCGCAGGACACACCTATGTAGACACAGATACAAACGCACAGGTTTTTATAAGAAGAAACAGAGAGGAATTCACCCCTACAAATATACGTATATATGGAAACGTATTTATGTGTATATTTGTCAACGCACTATAGAAACATATATATATATATATATATGTGTGTATTTCAGTTCAAGCGCTGTTTCAGATACGGCCACATAGGGGGAAGCTCGGTCAAACTTGGGATGGCGTATTTGCAGCGTATTCCTGTACAAATCTTTTCTCCATCTGCAGTCCACACAATCATTGTCCCCAGACGAATATACACTCCTTCTTCATATATATATATACACACATAAATATATATATATATATATGTATATACAATGAACATACATATATATATGTATACACGCATACACGTTCGCACGTGCAAGCAGATGTGTGTATAAACGCATATATATAGAGAGAGAGACACAGGCAGAGAGCGTGTTTGGTGTGTGTGTGTGTGTATATACATATATGCATATATATATACATTACAGGCAGCTATATAGAAAGAAATCCGCATACATATATATATATATATATGTTACGTAATCGTACAGGTTGATGTGTACAGAGGGGGCGAGCTTTTCTGCTCCTGTATTATTAATGTGTTGCAGAGAGACACATACAAATCAAAACGGAGAGCCTCAGGTGTTAATGAATTCTACATGCTGCAATATGTGTCTGTGTATATATATATATGTATATATATATGTAAATATACACAGATAGATACACAGATACATACGTGGGTGTCTCCACATATGTGTTGAATAGATTTAGAACAATTAATACGTATGTTTGTTGGAGTCACGTGTATTCAGAACAGAAGAGCTTGTCTGCGCCCAGGAAACTTATGTACTGCAGATATATACGTATAAATACAAAAGAGAGCCCCGAGTACAAAGTTGTTATTACTTCAATGAGAGCGTCCCTTGCGATGTCGAGAGCTCGAGCATCGGCAACAGAGAAAGAAATGATGCGCCGAGAGATTCGCTGCTGCTCCGCAACTTCTGCAGCAGTCCACACTCCGAAGTCCTTCCCTGGCCGCAGGCAAAACAGCAGCAGCAACATGGCAGTCTTCTGCTGACCAAGAGAACAAGCGCAGCACCGGCAGCAGCAAGAGCGAGAGAGAGGGACAACAGCAGCAGCAGCGGCAGCTCCCGAGAACCGCGTGAGCGCAGTAGCAGCAGCAGCAGCCAGCGAGTTGAACACCTATCGCAACAGCCACGGCAAAAAGACGCAGCTGCTGCAGCAGGAGAACGTCAAGGACTTCTTCGCAGCTTCTGGACAACCGTCTTCTCTCACTTTTCCATTCACACACGCAGCAACACATCCTACGGCGGCAGTCGAACATACCGGAAGTGCCCATACTGAAGACCCAGCGCATATCCCCTATATATATATATATATATATATATAT
>KL647303.1:1623784-1748647 GCA_000727475.1 Sarcocystis neurona | reverse complement strand
CGTCTTCTCTCACTTTTCCATTCACACACGCAGCAACACATCCTACGGCGGCAGTCGAACATACCGGAAGTGCCCATACTGAAGACCCAGCGCATATCCCTATATATATATATATATATATATATATCACGTGCACGTGTATGTGTATATGTATACACGTATGCGTGCTTGCACACCTATATATATATATATGCAAATATGTGCACACAAATCCGTACAAGCATTTACGGACGTGGGTATACACACATTTATATACAAGTGTACATGTATCTGTACATATATATGCATACACACACAAAATGTCCAGTTATATACAAATTATGGAAGGCACATTATTTTGTACATATATATATAATGTGAGCTTGTGTGTATATACATTGCGCAACTCAATAAAAACATACAAATCGATATATATATATATATACATGTACGTATATATATATGAGCTTCTGTGTATTTATACGTGCGCATTCCAACATAAACATACAAAGCGACATATATATATATATGTATATACATGTGTATATGCATACACATATGTACACACACGGATAAATACTTGTATACACATACGTCTGTATGCTACAGGAGTGATAGTTGGTGGACGAAATGTACTTACGGAGAGGAACTTCGCTTTTGTTGTTGGAAGGAAGTGCTGCTTGCAACTGGCGTAGAGGAGAGAGGGAAAGAGAAGCAGCAGCAGGCGGACTTATCGCGTTTTCTAAAGTTTGTTGTTCATCGTCTTTTTCTGCAGCAGCAGCAGCGCGCAGCAGCAGCAGCTCCTGCCCTAGCAGTTCGAACTTCACAGCAGCAGAAGTGAAATGCTGCTGTGTCTGTTGCAGCAATGCGATCTGCTGCTGCATACGCAGTCGCCGCCGCTCCTCCTGTTCCATCCATTGCTGCTGCTGTTGCTCCTCCCCGCCTTCCTCCTTTTCGTGCATGTTGCGCTGTTGCTGCTTCAGCAGGTCTCCTCGCGCCTGCTGCTGCTGCTGTGCTCTTCGGCGTCGCTGCTGCTGTTGAACAGAAAAAGACAGCAGCTCCTGCGAACCCAGTCTCCACCAGTACTGCTGGGGGAGCTTGCTGCTGCTGCTGCAGTGTAGGTCACTTTCTGCTGACGCTGCGAGCGGTAAAGATGCTGTTGCTGCAGGAGGGGAAGGAGGATAGCCGTTGTCGCTGCTGTCTAACGAGAAGAGCAGCTGCTGCAGAAGCAGCAGCACCGCACGGTACACCAGAAGGCACTGCTGCAGAAGGTCGACTGCTGACTTCCCATTTTTGCTGCAGTCTTTCTTAATTTTCCCCTTCCTAACCACGCCTGCCCTCCTGCTGCTGCTCCTGCTACTGCTGTTGCTCCTGCTGCTGCTGCTTCTGCGTCTGCTGCTGCCGCTTCTCCGGCGGCTAAGACGCTGCCTCCTGTTGCTGCTGCCTTCTTCGCTGTCGCTCCTTTTACTGCGGCTGTCGGTACTTCCTCTCCTTCCTCTGTCTCTATTGCGCGCGCTGTTGCTGCTATTTCTTTCCTTCTTTCTCCCACCGTTGCTGCTGCTGCACCCTTTCTTCCTGCTGCTGCTCTTCCACTCGCCGATGCTCGGGCTTCTTGGCCTGCTGCTGCCCTCTGTCTTGCTCCCTGTCCTGCTGTCGTTGCTGCTGCATCTGCTGCTGCTTCTGCGGCTGCTGCATCCCTCTCTCCTGCTGCGGCTTCTTCTGCTGCTGCTGCTGCGGTTGCTGCTGTTGTCGCCGCTGCTAACAAAAGACCGAGAGAAAGGGACGCAGAAAAGACGAGCAGAAGCGAGCATCTGCTGTAGCAGCTGCAACGTATTATGAAGTGTTCGCAGCTTTATAATAGCAGCAGACAAATCCACACAGCAGCAGGCTATCCCGAGCGAATTGCGGCAGCAACGAGAACAAGCAGCAGAGTCAGCATGAACGCCACCACCCGCGGCAGCAGAGGACCAGGGCAGCATATCGTTTAGAGCCAGCGGAAAAGCAAAGTAGCTGCAACGGATAGTCTCCATCGCTGCCTTGCTGCTCCAGACGAAATTGCCATTGCCGCTGCTGCTGTCGTTGCTGCTGCTACGGCATTCGTAGGGGAAGCCTCTGCCACTGCAGGTGCCACGAGTTGCTACCGCTGTCTCCATGTTTTGCTGCCGCACCTCTACGGGACCTGCTGCTGTTGCTGCTGCTGCTGCTGGCCGTGTTGCTGCAGCCAACTTGAAGAAAAGTGGAGAGGCAAGGAGCTCGGCAAGTCTGAAACAGCGATGCCAGCAGGACGGCAGGAAAGCTCGCAGCAGCAGCAGCAGCCGCGGGGGAGACAGGCGTTCGCAGCTTCCCCATTTCCTTTCCAGGAGCTCCCTCCATCCGAGAACGACCTGGATCCCTCCTTTACTTCTGCGTGTTGAAGCTGCTAGTGCTCCGATTGCTGCAGCCGACTGCGGTCCTTTTAAAATTCGTGTGTAGGCAAATACTGCTGCTGCTGCTCCCCGTCCTCTGTCTGCTGTTCTGTCTCCTTCCTCTTCACTTTTGCCTTTTTGTCGTCGTCGAGGAACTGCTGCAGCTCTTGGTTCGTGAGTCGCTGCTGCTGGCGCCTGCCCGCGCTGCTGCGGCGAGCGAAGCAGGGCATCGTGAACAGCAGCAGCTAAGATGCCGAGAGAAGCAACAGACTGCAGCAGCAGCAGCTCTGCGCATGCGTCTGCTTCTTCTGTTACAGCAGCGGCAGCGCCAGCGGAGACAGCGACAGAACCGAGGCGAGTTACAGCCGCACCAGCAGAAGCCTCTTCAACAGCAGCTGCTGCAGCAGATTTGTAGACACCAGGGGAAGCAACAGGTGTGCTACTGTACAAGTACAAACTTGCTGTTGCTGCTGCGTCCTGCTGCTGATCTGCAGTGGACTGCAGCTCCTGCTGTTGTTGGAGGACCTGCGTGTGCTGCTGGAGCTGCTGTCGGCGCTGTCGCCAGCAAAGCAGCTGCTGGCGCTGCCGCTTTTCGCGCCGCGCCTTGCCGGCCAGAGCCGCAGCAGCGGCAGTAGAACAAGGCAGCAGCAGCAAGCAGCAGCAGTCAGCCGTAGTTCCTGCGATGGTGCTGCTGCTGATCAGGCAAGAAACCGGATGACCGTCCTGTTGCTGTAACAGAGAACCTGTACCAGCAGCAGGCAGTAGCAGCTTCGCAGGCTGCGGCAGCGGAAGGAGAGGAGCTGCAGCACCAACCGAAGCAGCAGCAGCAGCAAGAGAGACAGTGCGGAATGGGGGGAGAGCAGCAGCAGCAGCTGAACTAGCCAGGAGCGATCTAGGCAGAGAGACAGGAGCAGCAGCAGTTCCTGATGAAGGAGCAGCAGCTCCGCCACCAGCGGCGGCACCGCAGCTTCTGCTGAAAGTCGAAAAAGCAGCAGCAACAGAAGAAGTAGGATTTGCCGGGTGAGAGGAAGCCGGAGGACAAGGAGAAGCAGCAAGAAGAGGAATGTAAGGAGGGAGAGATGCAACAGGGAATAAACTGCCTGACAAATTACAAGCAACAGCAGCAGGAGACCCAATGGCTCTTGCCTCAGCAGCAGGAGAGGAGGCAGCAGCACCAGCAGGGAAGGAAGAGGAGGCGCAGAAAGACGGAACCGCAGTCGGACACGGATTTATACAGGGCAAGCAACAGAAACTTGCAGCAGGAGAGGGGGGGGAAGCAGCTGCACCAGCAGGAGGGCAAGCAGCCGTGGCAGCAGGAGGAGGGGACGCAGCTGCAGCAGGAGATATGTACGCAATGTTTGAAAGGGAAGGGCAGCAGGCAGCAGCAGAACCACCTTTTCTCGTGGGAAACAAAGAAGCGGAATGAGCAACAGGAGCAGCAGCAGGAGCAGCAGGAGGAGCGGCGGGAGTGTCAGCAGCAGGAGCTACAGTACACGACGTGGCAGCGGCGTAGCGAAGAGAAGCAGAGGAAGGAGCAGTAAGAAGTTGAGCAGCACCAGCAGTAGTTACTGGGGATGTGTCTGCAGTACAAGAAGAGGCTGCGGGAAGGGCAGGTTTTCTCGTCGTCGCAGGTGCAACTGAGCAAGACAAAGGAAGAGAACACTGTCGTCCTTGCTGCCGCTGTTCCTGCGTCAGCTGAGCCTGTTGCTTCTGCTGAGATTCTCGCTGCTGCTGCCGTTGCTGCTGCTGCGGCTGCTCACATGGCACGTGTGACTGCTGCTGCTGTCGCGCGTCAAACTTGTGGTGGAGAAAAACGTATTGCTTCGTCGCTCCGCTCGGTCTTCCCGACCTCCTGCCTTCTCCTCCTGCTGTTGCTGCTGCTCCTCCTCCTGCGGCTTCTCGTCCCCGAGAACAAAGCGCAGGGGCAGCAGTGGAAGAGGCAGCAACACCCACAGCAGCGGTGGTGGCCTCAGAAACAGAAGAAGAAGCAGTTGCTGCAGCAGAGGAGACGAGGGAGGGGGGGGCAACAGCGGCAGCAGGAGAAGAAAGGGGAGAAGAAAGGGTAGAAGAGGAAGCAGCAACAACGGCAGTAGGGGAAAGAAGAGAGGCAGCAGCACGAGGCGCAAAGAAAGCAGGAGCAGCAGCAGGGAGTGTGGCAGCAACAGCAGCGGCAGCGGACGACGCGGACGCATCCGAAGGAAAGTCGGGACCGGAGGTACCGGCAGCAGCAGCAGCAGTTTCCGCAGGAGAAACTTGGGCAGGAACTGTCGACGACTCAGCAGCAGCAGCAGAGGCTCCTGATAGGGAAGCAGGAGAAGCAGCAGCAGCAGCCGCATCACCAACACGGCCATCGCGAGGAAAGGAAGACGACGAGGCAGCAACGAAGGAAGAAGAGAAGGCGCAAGAGAAGGAAGATGCAGAAGAAGCGGATGACGCAGATGCGCGAAGAGAGGAACGACGAGGTGAGAGAGGAGGGGTCGACAAAGGACCGCGCATCTGCTGCTGCTGCTGTTGCTGCTGCGCGGGGAGCGACGTGTTGCTGCACATAGGCGAAGGAGACAGAGAAAGGAGAAGAGGAGAAGACGTGGACGCGTAAGGAGAAGAATACGAATAGGAACAGGAAAAGGAAGAAGGAAACGGCCGAGGAGGAGAAAGTGGTGGGGGAATGCGAGAAGAGGAAGAAAGCAGTGGAGAAGCTGAAGAGACAGCAGTGACAGAAGCCGAGACAAAAGACGAGGACGGAAGGGACGAAGAAAGAGAGAAAGACGAGGACGTTATGGACGGAGACGAGACAGGGAAACAAGGGGAAGAGGAGGTAAACGAAGAGCATTTGCTTGAAAGCGTGGCAGTTGTTCGAGAAAATGAAGTGGACAGCCTTCCCGGGGAAGCCCGAGAAGAACCGCGAGAGCGAAGGGAGAGCGGTGGAGAGGCAGGAGCAGCAGGAGCAGCACGAGACGAAGGAGAAGAAGCCGCGGGAAGGTTGTTTGCCGTCTCAGCACCAACAGCAGCTGGCGTGTGGGGAGGAGCAGCAGGAGTCGCAGCAGCGACCGCGGCAGCGTCCCCCCCGGCTGGGCGATCGCCACAGGCGCAGTTCCCCGTGGAAAGAGGAGAAGCGGAAACGAAAGAAGAACAGCAATTGTGAGAAGAAGGAAGAGGAGGAGAAGAGGGGAAGGGAGGTGCTGCTGCTAGGCTGCTGGAGTGACGAGTAGGGGGAGAAGAGGAAAGGGAGGCGACTGCATGCGTAGGAGCTGCAGCGTGGCCCTCCGCAGCAGCGCTTCTTTCGCGTGCGTCAGCTCTCTCTGCAGCAGCAGCAGGAGGCGATATCTCGGCTGCTCTACGTGGAGTGACGGCAGAGAAATCTTCGTCAGTCGATTTACGCGAAGTGGTGCCGCACGTAGCAGCAGTGCAACGCAGACTTCTTCTGCCGCGTCTCCGCCCCTCGCTGCTGGGAGTCCTGCTGCTCGTGCGACTGCTGCCGCTGGTGCTGCTAGTATCCTCCTTGCTGCTGCTGCTACCGCGGTTGAGGCTCCTACTGCTGCCCCTGTCGCTGCTGCTGGCATTTTCGCAGTCTTGTCTACACGCTGCAACTTCTTTCTCCTGGCGTAGCGGCAGTGGCGGCCGGGTTGCTGTTATGGACGGGGCTGCTGTCTCCTTCACTTGCAACTCTGCCTCCGCCGCAGTTGGGGTGGCCACTGTCGCTGCCGCGGCCTGTCGTTCGTATTGCGTCTCTGTTGCCGCTGTTGCTGCCGCTCCTGCTGCCGTTGTCGGCAAAGGTGCAACGGGGGATGTTGCAGTGGTAACGGCAGTGGCAGAGAAAGAACTTGGGAGGTGAAAGTTTTCTTGGCGGCCGCTGTCTTTTTCTGCGCGGGAGCACGCGCTGGTGCTGCACTTGTTGACTCTGTTGCATCCGACTTGCTGCTGCTGTTGCTCTTCTTCTTTTCCTGCGCCTCTCCACTTTTCGTCCTCTGACGGCCGGTGTGAAAGTAGCGCATCCAACGGCTTCTGCTGGGAAGACTGCTGCTTCTGCTGGGAGACCTGTTGTTGCTGCTGGGACGCCTGCTGCTGCTGCAGGGGAGACTCCTGCTGCTGCTGCTGGGACGACTCTTGCTGCTGCTCCTGCAGGGAAGACTCGTGCTGCTGCTGTTGCAGGGAAGACTCCTGCTGCTGCTGCTGGGAAGACTCCTGCTGCTGCTGGGAAGCCTGCTGCAGTTGGCAGAAAGGCTCCTGCTGCTGCTGAGAAGGCTGCCGCTCCTCCTCCTTCGTCTCGTTCTCTTCATTCTCCAGCATTTTCCCCACGTAAGTCTGCAGCTCTCGTGCAGGACAAGCGGTTTGCGCCACAGAGTATCGGTGCTGCACTGGCTGCTGCTCCAGCGGCGGCTGCCCTTGCTGCTGCATCTCTCGCTGCTGCTGTTGCTCCTGCGGGCGTTCGTCATGCGATGCCAGCGAGCGACCGCCTACGCTGCTGCTGCGAGGGTTGTTAGCAGCAGCGAGTGGAGAAAGAGCAACAGCAGCAGTCTGGGCACTTTCAGCTGTTGCTGTTGGTGCGGCAGCATCCTCTGCGGGTGTTGGAGAGACAGGGAGGGGGAAGATACTTAATGGCCTCTGCATCTCACCTGTTGGTGCTGGTGCTGCTGCTGTTGCATCAGCCGGCGCTGAGGTAGCTGCTGCTGGTGAAGTTGCTTTTTCCGCTGTTGCTGTGGCCGGTTCTATTAGGCAATGGAAGCCCATTAATGCCACCGCTGCTGTCGAATCACCGGCTGCTTCTCCTCCTTCGTCTGCTGCTGGTGCTGCTGCTGTTGTTGCGTCTCCTGCTGCTGGTGTAACTCCTGCGGCTGCTGACACTACTGCGGTCGCATCTGGTGCAGCTGTTGTTGCTGCGTCTGCTGCTGATGCTGCAGCGGCCGCATCTGGTGCTGCCGTTGTTGCTGTGCCTGCTACGTCTCGTGCTATTGCTGCTGCCTTTTCTTTTGTGGCAGCTGCGGTGGCTCCGGTTGTTGCTCTTCTTCCTCCTTGTGCCCCAGCTCGTGCCGCGTCGGCCGTTGTTAGTACTGCCCGTGTAACCCGTGCTGCTGGGGAGTCTGTTAACGCTATTGCCGCAGCAGCACGTGCTGCTGCGCCTGCTGCGGAACCTCCTGCAGCAGGAGCTGCCAAATGTGGTCGTTCGTCTGCTGCTGCTGCCGCGTGCGGTGCTCCTGTCGTTGCAGCTGCTGCCCCGGCTGCTCCGTCTGCTGCCTCTGCTGTTGCATCTGCTGCCTCTGCTGCTCCGTCTGCTGCCTCTGTTGCCACTGCTGCTGCAGCAGTCGCTGCTGCTTCTGCAGAGAAAAAGACAAAGAAATGGGACGGAAGAGGGACTTTCCCTCTTTTGAAGAAAGGAAACGTACGTGCGAAAAGGAGCACGGGAGGAGAAGGACGAAAAGGGAGAACAGCAGAAGAGAAGAAAAAAGAGTTGCACAAGTCTAGTTTTGCCAGTTCGCCGAGGACCGGGAAAAGAGTGAGTAAGGGCGGAAAGTCACACAAATGCCTAGCTGGAACAAAAGAATAAAACTGAAGAGTCAAAGAAACGAAAAATGAAAGAGGCGAGGCATCTTCTCCCTTTGTGTGGCATCACCTTTGCACAGACACACGCGTCTATATGCGTGCATCATCTTCTTCTTTTAGTCACCTCCTGTGTACATGTCTACACGTTCAAGTAGACACTCATTTTTGTGGACATTGGTGGGGAGTAATTCCAAGCGACGATGTACTCTTTTTTATTGGCCATCTTTCCCAGCCATGATCCTTGCTAGACACCCATATGAAAGACGACTTCAGCCTGCAACTTCTGCAGAGGCAGCAGACACCTCCTGCTCACGTACATGGATGGATCAGAGATTTTCGAGGCCTTCCGCTTGGTGAGGGAAGATCCGGAACAACACATCCGTTCGGGTTGTTGTAGGAAGAGAGCGGCGCGCGTGCAGGATCTTCAAGCCGCAGAAGACGTGTGAAACGGCAACTGTCTTTCTGCAAATTACTGCTGCGAGATAGAAACGCGTGACATACGCGGGACAGCAGAATTGTTTATTTCTCAGTCGTCCCAATGTGACCGCAGCCATACTGTCAAAGGGGGACCCGAGCCTTTCTTCTCCCAGCGGTGTTACCGTGAGGGGCCGCTGCCGCACCCTTCCGCTGAAGTAAATATATTCCTTTATCTGTTCTAGACGCTTGATTGTAGCCGCACATATACTGTTACACGGGTTTTCGAGCCTTCTTCGTTTTCTCTGAGTTAGCGTGACGGAGCCGCCGCGCTACAGGTCCGTCGAAAGACACACACAGATATACGTGCAGACGGAGTGTGAGGTCACGGGATTCTGCTCTCTGTACACGTGAAGGGACCCTCACTTTTCATGTGACTCTACATTTACGCCGTATATCTCTCGTGTGTATACACACGGCTTTTGTGCACTTGCGGGCGCAGTAGTGGTGTGTTACACACGTATGCGGAGTTCAACGCGGAAAGGACGGGTCACTTATGCGGGGAGGGAACAGAAATGCGGGTTCATGACTTCGGCTGTCGTGCCTTCCGTTATACAGCAATTTTCCGGACTTTTCTGTCGCCTACTTACCCACAATTGCCGGACGCATCCTAGACAGGCCGTTTCTTCTTGGTTCGCCGTGTCCGTCCAGCTGCGCGTCTTGCGAGGAACGTGGAGACGCCGACAGTGAAATGCGGCGAGGAGGGAGAGAAGCAAACCGAAAAAAAAAATTGACTGTGGGTTTTTAGGGTGAAACTTTGGAAGGGCTGCGGCAAAGGTGACATTCACGCGTCCGTGCGGCTGAGTGGCTCGCGGCGGTCACGCCACACACACATGTGTGGATTCTGCTTTGCGCAGAAGCGGTGGCAGCTCGATGTCCTCCTAAAGGGGCCAGCGAAGCCCGGCGGCGAATGCACATGGGCACATCTTTGACTTTAATATGATGCGTGATGTGGAGGAAGAGAAAATGGATCTCCGATCCGGAAGGCAGGAACTTGGAAGCGGAAAAATGGGCGCTACCGGTGCAAGTTTGACCTACTCTCAACGAGCAAACCTCTGCGGTGTCTAAACATCCGGACACCGTCACGCCTGCCCTCCTTCGCCTTGTGCTGCAAAAGCTGGCTACCGAGAAGATCGCAGCTTTCCTCCATATCATCCCGTAGTGAACACAAGCAAGTCGTCTCTTTTTTCCAGGACTCTCGCGCAGGAGTGGAAGTGGGGGATTTTTGAGGAAGCTAGGCAGCTTCCGTTGCTCAGAGCAACAACTCGCCGAGGACGCGCCGCCGATCGACACGCTGTCTTGCGCACTATCAACGTGTCGTTGCAGCTTCTGTTGCTGTTGTTGCATCGCGCGTGCGGTTGCTGCCGCTACTGCTGCTCATCTGCTATAGAACAGCCGCTCCTCCTGCTACTGTCAGAACAGCTGCTCCTGCTGCTAATCCTCTGGCCGTGCGTGACCCTCCTGAACTGCGCTACGCTGCTGCTGCTGCTGCTGCTCTGTGGCTGCTGCCGTATTGCTGTGCTTGCTGCTGTGCTGCTGTGCCGGCTGCTGTTGGTGTGGCTGCTGCTGCTGCTGTTGTGCAGGTGCCAATGCCGTGGTTGCTACAGCTGCCGTCGCTTGCGTGTGCCTGCTGAAACCGCTCCGTTGACGTTAAACTGCTGTCGTTTCTGCTGCTGTTGCTGACCCTTAACGAGGTTGCGGAGCAGGATGGTATGCGATTCCTGCTCTTCCTCTTGCGGGTGCTGTTGTGGTCGGCGCTGCTGCCGCTCCCGCTGTCACGGGCGCTGCTGCTGTACGAGCTGCTGTTCTGCCCGCTGCTGCTGAAGCTGCCCCCATAGCGGCTACTGCTGCTCCTCCTTAGTCGACAAGAAGACAAGGATCAGCTGTTCCTTACTATACAAACAGCAGCGTACGAGAGATGGTAACCAATTGTGCCACTCCGGCAGCATGCATTGTATCAGATCGTATACGATCAGCACGCACAGGGTCAACAGTTCATGGACCTTCACGAAACAGCAGAAACCACCGCCAGCTCATCAGCATCACGAGTCCCACCCGCCTCAGCAGCGAAACGCAAAGAAGAGACCACTGCAGCACCGGCCGCGGAAGCAGCACCGACACCAGCGGAAATAGCAGCGGCGCCCACAACAGGAGCAACACCAGCCGAGTACTAGCAGCTAACAGCAAAGATACCAGAGGCAGTGAGAAGAGGTGCTGCTGCTTATCTATTGTCCGCCATCTCTTCTTCCATCCTGCCTTCAGTCCAGCAAAAGTGTTTCCCAGGCGGTGATCCTCTCGCGGCAGTTCAGATACTGACTCTATTCATATTCCTGCCACTGGTACGACACTAGGGGCGGCTTGTCTTGCTGGAGCACTTGAGCTCGGGCATTCTCCGTTCGTCGCATTCTGCGTGTAGAAGCGAGTGGGCAACGTCTACACCTGCACATATTTACACAAAGGGAGACAGGAAACTTTGATATATATATATATACTGGAGTCATGAGCCTCCACAAGTCGGGTCATCCCGAAGGCAGCTGCCTCTGCTATTTGCCCTCCCGCCGTTGCAACACAGAAAGAAGAGCGGCCGCTTCTACAGCGATATGCTCCTGTCCCTGGGGCAATCGTGCGGCTGCTGCACTTGTAGGGTCTGTGGCCATGCTGATGTTGTGGTGGTTCCTACTGTGCTTTCGCATCTACAAATGGCGCTGTACTCCCTGCTCCATGTGTGGCTACCGAAGACGAGGCATTGCTCGATATTGTTGCTGCGGAATACACGCCTGCAATACCGCAGAGCACAATACTCGATGCCGTTTAACGCATATTTAAGTCGAAACACCACATCTGCTGCCATAGCTTCACAGGCAGACGCTCGAAGGCGGCAACGGCGCTCTTTGCTGCTGGTGTCATCGGCGGTGCTGAAGTGCTACACACACGTATGCAGAAGGAACAGCTGACGGGCTGATCAATTTGATCTGCTGCTGCGCCGATAAAAAGAGTTTACGTGGCAGTACTTGTGGTGCTGCTTTCGCGTTATTGTTGTTAACGCTCCACACGTGCAGTGGCAAGGAGAGCTCACGATTACATAGATGTAAAGTGTTGCGCATGCCAGTGGGATATGGCAGGCTGCATTCATGTCACAATGCGGCGTAGGTCTCATCTGTACGCAGGCGGTGCAAGGCCGAGCTTCGCAACTTTGACACCTGCGTAGGGAGCTCTACCTGGTTCGAGCAAACGCCGCTGTAAGGGTGTAGGTTGCACCTGGTCAGGAAAGAGCGAAACGGTGACGCGAGGACACGCCAGACGTTTCGAGAATACATCCATGGCCATCTGCCCAGTAGTACCCCCTTCCGTCATTTATACACGCTGCTCGTTATCTATGTAGACATATATATATATATTTATAATGCAGAGCAAAACATACTCGACGTCGTGCCTCCGAATACATAAATCCTGCAGGTATCAGTTGTAGAACAGCTGGAGTGAGAGTGGCAGCGTTGGAGCCGCAGCTGTTCGGATGTGGAGTCTAGCCTAATTTTTAGTAGACACATAGGACCGCACGAGGCTCCAAAAGTGCTGAAGAAACGGTGCTCTGATGCCGACTAGTTGAGCACCGCTGCTGCTGCTTCTACCCGCGATGACGTATAGGCATGGACACGTATATATATGGAAGCACGAACTGCGCGGGATGTCTATACAGTGCTGCCGCTGCTGTGGCCTGTTGCTGCCACCGGTGGGGAGGGTGACAGGACGGCTTTACGAAGATGTTCGTGGAATACGCTGTTGCTACTGCAGAGAGATAAGTAGGACGCCACCAGTGCTTTCACCTCACAGCCGCTGCCGTGCACGAGTCTGCGTATGGCCGTGCGATTAGGACTATCCTCCTGCTGCTATTACCGATCGTCTTACTGCGGGGATGCTCTTAGTCACGCTACTACATGCTCGTCTCATGCTGCTGGGATGCGGGCGCTGCTGCGGCCGCTGCTGTTGCTGCTGCCATGAAGGTACACGTATGACGCTCTAAATGGTGTAATTGAAGGACGGCTGCTACTAGAAGAGAAAGACTTTCTTCCATGTGGCCACACTAGTCATATGCACCCTGAAGTACTCCCGCGACGGACAAAATAGTCACCATCATGCTGCCCGCTACAACTAACGCGAGAACAACATGGGGTAACGATGGGAGGTGCTTCATCATAGTACTAATGCTGCAGTAGTGACAGTGATACAAGGTTGCTGCTGCCTCTGCTAAGCGTGTGGGCTTAGTGCCGCTCCCAGTGATCTCCATATGATGCTGTGCGGGATGCTGGCGGTACGCACTATGCAAATGCCTACATATATATATATATATATTACATACGGTGCTGAGTTGGCGTCGCTGCGAAAGGGATGTGCGAATGCTCTGTGAGATTCACTCTCCTACGTTCGCTGTGTTACCTCTTTTTGCTGCTGAAGTTATTTCCTCTCTTCGCATGCATGTCTGTCTGGTCACATTGCCGGAGATGAGACTATTCGTCGACACAGGAGAGATTCTCCTGCTGCTGCATAAACTGTGCTGAAACAGCAACACGCGCAGGAGCAGGAGCAACGAGAGAAGCAACAGCAGCAGTAGGCCAGCCAGAGCAGCGCCGACACCACCAGCGGAAGCAGCTCCGAAAAAGCACCAGCAGGAACAGCACAACCGGCAGCACCTGCAGGACGACGGCACCAAGCAGTTACCAGGTCAGAAAGAAAGAAAGAGGCACACCAACAGCAGCAGGCGCTGCACCACCTGCAGGTCTAGCAACACCAGGAAGAGCTACGCCTGCTTTAGTAGCGACAACAGTCCCAGCTAGAGGCCCGAAGCAATCAACTATACCAGGACGAGACACGTAGGGTATGCGGCATGACAAACTGCAGCCGCAGCACTGCATCCTGCAACAAAAGCACACCGACACGTGCGAAGTACCTTCCTTGAATGTGCTGCATTAAAATCAGGGAGCCGATGCTGGTGAGATCCGTGTGAGACGTTGGGCAGCAACACCACGACGGCCACAACACCAGAGTCCCGCAGCCGACAACTAAAAAGCAGCGACTCTGATGGTGGCATACGCTTTTCTCTGCGTGGCGACTAACAGTAGACTACATCTGGAGGCAGCCGTATTGCCACGTAGACATTTTTTCCAAAGCTACAGTGAGTTTTCGTGTCTGTGCACTCAACAAAACTATATACAAGTTTATTGAAAGGTGTATATATGTATATGCAAAAATATACGGACGTGCATATCCGCAAGGACATACGGCTGTGAACACAGGCATATACATCAATACGGATGTTGGTATATGTGTATACGCATATACGCATGGTCCTACTACGTGTTGACTTCTTGAGGCATGCATCCGACCTGAACATATACATATGTACAGCCATATACATATACGTATATACATCGATACTGTATGCACACGACACTGATGTCTATGTGTGGGTGTCTTTGTGTCTGAGTGTACATACATAGAGAGGAACGAATTGGTGGACCGACAAGTGACCGTATCTTCGTGAAGGCGTGCACGCATATAATATTATATTGCACATATATGTGTACGTATGTATATGTGAGGTAGAGGGAAAGATACCTATACTTCTAACGGATCACGGGTTTTCCCAGGAAGACCTGCATCCTGGTTCTTCATTCCACCGGGTAACGTCTGCTTTGGCCCCTTTCAGAAGGTTGCAGGAGAACGTACCCAAAGAGGTACAAGAAAACAGTCGTATAAACAGTTCTGCAGAAGCGCGGTATGTACGTCTTGAGTACACACGCGGAAACGTGTATATCTTCCCTCTTTCTCTAAAAAGTTAGAATCCGTGTAACCTGAGTGTAGAACTGATGGCCGTTCACCGACGGCACCTGAGCAGAAGTAGCAGGTGAATCCGTCTGGCTGCGCTAATGCTGTACGCCCGCATATGTGCAGTAGCGTATGACTCTTGGCGAGCAAAAAAGTCAACGGTGTACCTCCGGCTGGAACCACACGCACACTGAAAATTTATGCGTACACACGTATGATCATGGTCCTGGGCAGGCATTTATAGAGCTACCATACATAGATATACATACGTATATATACATGTATACGTGTCTACGGAGATGTGTGTGTGTGTGTGTGTGTGCGTGTGTGTGCGCCTCTAAGGAACGAATACTGTTATGCCCACGTGTCTCGAAGGAAGCGCATCTGTGAACGTGATTGGATATTTAGACGCATATTTGCGCGTAACGCAGTGGGCTTCCATAATATGTAAGTACGTATAAATATGGATGGAACCACTTCCTCTAAAGGGACGTCCACACGTTTTCTTCCCCCACTTAGGCACAGCTTGAGTGACTACTATCTGTGTAGCCGACGGCACCTGAGTGCGTAGAGCCACTAAAACACGTGTCCATGTGCAAATATACCAAAAGCGAACCGTTTCCTCGCGTCTGCACAACGACAAGTTACTTCCCTTTTTCGGACAAAAAGTCACACACACGCGTGTGGGTACAGGAGAACGTTATCGAGCAGCGCTTCTCTTCCGTAGACAAGAAGCACACTCGTTCGTCTTCCTTACTCCCGCCTTGCCTCTCGTGCTGCTCTTCTACTCGGCTATACACAGCTAATTTCCACATTATATAGATATGTGGGCCTATCGGCAGGGGTGACTCTCGTGTCTGCACGTGATGCTTTGGGTGAGTTGCTTGTCCCATCCCGACAACAGCAGGAACGTCGTCGTTCTTTCCCCGGACAAACACATCTTCTGTGCTTTCATCTCCTCCAATTAGCAGCGTTTTTCTTCATTCTTGTTTTTGTGTGTCTCTGTCTTGTCTGCGGTCCCTCTTTTTCAATGACTGCCCCGTCCTTTCTCCTTTACTCGCGTCGTTTCTTCCTGTCTTTCTTCTCCTCCTTCGTCTTCTTCACCGCTTCGTCCTTCTCCTGCTGGCCTCTTTCCCTCTGCTGAACCTTTTTGTGAGATATGCGTGGGTCTACTTCGTAGCAGCAGGCATCTGCCCGTGCGCAGTGACAACGTGACGTCATCTTGTTTCTCGTTCTTCTTGTTTTTCTCTTCCTTTGTCGGTTCTCTCTCTTCCTTACGTTCTTTTCTCTGCACTCTGCACGCCAATCTTTTTTCTTTCTTCCCTTTCTTCTTCCTCGCTCCCGTCTTCTTCCCAATCTTCCTCTTGTTCTCCTTCTTTCACACTTCCTTGCTGGTCCCGTCCCTCTTCTCGTCTCTTCGTCTTGTAGAATTTTTTCGTTTCATCCGGGAAAGCACGCGGTGGCTGTTGCACCGATGTAGCACGATATATAGTTCTGCAGCAGCTCGTTGTCTCACCTGCTTCCTCTTCTTCCTACTCACTCTCTGCTTCTTCTCGTAGCGTTTAGTGCTTCCCTTCTATCTACTTCTGTTCACCTCGTTCCTCTCCATATGCTGACCGACCCTTACATGTATTTTCGTGTCCTTATACCTACCTTTTTCTACGTCTGTTTACCAACCTACCTGATTATCCCTATACATATATATATATATGCGGCGAAAGACTGTCTCTTACGTATAGAGAAAGGCCGGCGTCATACATATGTATATATATATATATACACGAACGTAGACACACACTTGTGTCCGTTGACTGCACCTGCATATACATATATGTATATCTTCGTGCAAAATTGTGCGTCTGTGTCTGCCTATGCGCACAACCACACGCAGAGGCCACCCACGGATGCAGTTAATACTTTTTTCTTCCGACTTCTGCGTACTGTTTGTGTGGCACATCATCTGCAAAACGTCGTGCGTAGATGTCAACACATGTACACACATATTATACGCTGTTCCCTCCTTTTCAACACATCTCTCCTTGTGTGTACTTGTCCGTTGGGAGAACTTGTTTTTCCTCAGACTTGGCGACCTCTCTGCAGAGGGTGGCAGGGATGTCGTCATCTTTTTATCCATCTTTGTGTGTGTGCGTCAGAACCTGGAAACCGTCCTTCTTGTTCTGTTCTTGGGCAAATATATACACCTGAAAAAGGGAGAAAATATCTCTTCTTCTTTTGCTTTGTCGTCTTCTTCTTCCTTTTCTCATCTTCTGCTTTGGCGTTCATCTGCGTCGTCCTACGTTTACCCTCTTCCTTTGCGGAAGCCTTTTTCCATACTAGAAGTTTACGAAGCTTGCTCAGAAGCAAGAATCTCTTTCCACAGCGTGACAACAGCAAAACACTCGACGGCTTGGCATTTTCCCACGGCGCCGACACCTTCGCCTGTCTTGGCTTTGATGTTGACTCGTTTTAAAGCAGCAAGAAACGCATTTCTCTCTGCAGCTACTATTGCGTCCTCGCTCTTCCTTCCCCTTGCCCCCCTTTCACAGGCCACAGTTTCCTCCGAAAATTCAAATGCGTGCGCCTCCTGCACTCCCTCCGCTCTCTCGTCCTTCTCCTTCTTTTTTCCCTTCCCCTCTGCTGCTGCCATTGCTCCTGAGGCAATTGCTGTTTCCACTTTCGCGTGTAGTTGCGTATCCACGTCCTTCGGGGTCGTGTGTCGATGTTTATGCCTCTCCTCCGCCTTATTTTCCTTCACTTCTTCTTCTTTTTCTTTCTGGATCTGCTGCTGATATTGCAACGGCTTCATCTCTGAGTGCTGGTGTTCATTCTGCGCTGCAGGCGCTTCGTCAATCCGGTCCCCTTTTTCCTCCTCGTCCTGCTGGCGCTGTGTCTCCGCCTGCTGCCGCTGCTGGCCCCTCAGCACCGGAGGCTCCTCCTGCTGCTCTGTCCCGTGACGCTGCTGCCCCTGCTGCTGTTCCTCACAGACTACGTGCTTCTGTTCAGAAGGTGTGTTCTGCTGCTTCCGGAGCAGCTGTTGATCGAGCTGCAGCAAGCGGACAATATTTTCTCGCATGCGCAACTTCCGTCGTGTGCCGAGTTTCACTGCTTCCAAGTGAAGAGAAACGTCCACGTTTGCAATGTGCCAGCCGTCTCGTCTCGTTTCTGCTGCAATGTGGCGCAGGAAAGCAGCAGAGTCTGCCCCACGGTGCTGCGGATCCGTGTCAGGGAAGTGCTGGCCGATGTCGCCTGCTGCTGTTGCTCCTAGGAGCGCATCGCAGATCGCGTGCAGTACCGCATCTCCGTCGGAGTGAGCGATCACACCTACAGCAGGGACGGCTGCTGGACAGCCCTGTTCGCTGCTAGCAGCAGCAAGAGCAGGAAATGCAGACGCGGGGGAATGAGCGGAAGAGGAAGAAGGAGGGCGATAAGAAGAAGAGTGAGGTGAGGAAGGGAAGGAAGCGCCAGCACGGACAACCGCACCAGCAGTAGAAGCAACATGCGGAGTTTTAGAACCAGCAGGAGCACACATACCAGCCACCCGAGGACCATCAGCGGTCCGGTTAATAGAAGATTGAAGAACAGCACGCGCGGGGGCAGCAGCAGTAGCAGGCGTGGTGGCAGCAGCAGAAGTGGCACCAGCGGCGGCAGACCCGGCCGCAGCAGCAGGTGGAGCAGCAGGTGCACCAGCAGATGCAGGAGTCGTGGGAGAGGTAGGGGCACGAGAGGATATGGGAAGGGAAGGTGTTGTTGAAGAGTCTTTTGATGCTGCCTGCGGGGACTTACACACAGCAGAATGAACAAGTGGTGGGAAGGGAAAGAGGGCAGCAGCAGCGTGTCGCGCTGCGGCAGCAGCCGCTTCAGGTGGAGCGCAGAGAGAGAGAAGCCTCTGCAGAATGGTTGCAGAGAAACTTTTTAAGACGATATGCCGCACAACGGCATGCATACAGTAGCAGCAGTGAGACGCTGCAGCAGCAGCAGTGGCAAGCGGTGCAACAGATTGCAGCACAAGCTCCCCTACGGTCTTCTCTTGTAGTTCTAAGCCATTCTTTCTTGCTGCTGCTGCCTCTGTCGTTGCTGCATTGGCACCTGCGTCACTCGAATCACCAGCATCCCGAAGCAGCGGACCTGCAGCATCTTCCTGCTGCTGCAAGCTCCCCCCCCCTGCCGCTCTTTCGTCTCCTCCTCTTCCTGCCGTTGCGGCCACTCCTCCTTCACCTTATTCTCTTTCTTCTCCTTCTGCAACACCTTCTCTTGTCGCTGCTGCCCGTTCTCCGGTGGGTGCCGCTCCTGTCGCTGCGGGGGAGGGAAGCAGTAATAACGCTCCTGTTGCTGCTTCTCCTTGAGCGGCTGGTGCCAGAGGCGTGCGTCCTGCTTCTCCTTCTGGTGCTGTTGCTGTTGATTTTTCGTCTCCTGCAGCGCAGCAGCCAAGGGTGGCGGAGCGTTGCTTCCGCAACACATCCCCTCCCCTAAAAGCCTGGTCCGAAGCCTCGACAGCTGCTGCTGAGAGAGAGAGAGCAGCAAAGTGGGAAACCTGCGCAGCGCCCTGCTGCAGCGGCGAAGGGCAGACAACGCAGCCGCAGCTGCAGTTGCAGAAGGAGGAGGAAACGACACTACGACGCCGCCCAAGATAAGAGGTCCTGCGCGCCAACAACTACGCACAGCAGTGGCTTTTACTGCGCATTGCCCTCCAAACATGAAAAAAAGGCTCCCTTTTGTGTCTCAGTACACGTGCGCATGTCGCTGTACACGGGCCTGAGTCTCCGGGCGCGCACATATAAATACATATTCGTATATACACCCGTGCACACAGACATCCATAAATATATATATATATATATATCGAGAGAGACACAGACACCTAAAGGACAGAAATAGAGGGGGTTATAATTTTTGTGTGTCTGCACAGATAAGTATACGGAGACGCACACATGTACACAGAGAGACACGTAAAAGGACAGAAATAAGCGGGGGAGGAAGAGTACGTGGCGTCTGGGCGTGAACAAACACGTGTACAGACGTACGTGCGTACTCGCATAATATTCACAGCTTGACCAGCAGACCTACACAAGCAGCTACATATATATATATATATGTGTATATAATTATATTCATATGGGCAGAGAGATAGCATCGTTGAAGATGGATTACGTGTACAAGCTGGTAAGCCCACACAGACTCATGTAGAGCGTCTCCAAAACTATATAAAGGCACACGTCTACGACATATATCGCCTACAGAAGGGTGCGTATCTCTCTCTTCCTCTATCCACATATATATATAAACAGATGAACATAGAGAGATACGTGAATATATGTCACTTGTGTGTACACAGCTAGCGATGAAGGACACAGCAGAGAAAAGAGAGAGACGCATAGATGGAAAAACATACTACGGGAGATTCCCGCTGCTTTTCCAACACTATGCAAATATATATCTGTATGTATGTATATATACATAAGCATTCACGCGTATGTGCAGGGTCGTACAGATATATATTTCCATATATACATATACATGTATGTATGAAATTGGACGTGTATGTATATGTGTGTATATTTATATATTTATATATTCGAAATGAGCTGGATATACGTAGAGATGTACGTAGTCACAGATGTTTAGCAGTAACGGCCATACGGAGTCACGGCCTCCCCGTCAAAACGCCTACACTCACATATACACATACGTATATACACAGGGGCTCATATATAACCGTATATATCTACCTATACACGCCTATATAGGAGTACGTATACACATGTACATATGTACATGTTTGTTCATGCATATATATATATATACACATACGCATATATAAATATTTATTTGTTCATACCTGTATATGGGAACTCTTATATATCTACACACAAATTAATATATATATAGAGAGAGAGAGAGATAGAGAGAGAGACGGAAATCTATACAGACGTGTACACAGAGATAATGGGGTTAAGCAAATGATTACCAGTAGCCTCTGAGGGATCTGCCGTAAGGCGGTGGAGATCAGTTCCTAGTCCTACGCGGTACTCTACGAGACTGCGTAAATGTCCCTGGTTCCCCCGCTGTTGTTGTGAATGCCGTTCAACCTGCTGGGCCTGCTTTTCCTGCTGCTGCTTTTGCTGCAGCTCCGGTTGCTCCGACTGCTCTTCAGTTGCCCGCGAGACGGCGTTCTGCTGTCCTCTCCGCGATGTAGCTGCTGCAGTGCTTCTTTCTGGTGACCCTGCTGCAGGAGGAGGCGCTGCTACTGTTGCTGCTGCAGCTGCTGCTGCTCTTCCTCCAGTTGTTGGTCCTGCTGCTGCTGCTCGTGGCAGTGCTGTCGCTACTGCTGGCGTGACTGGAGAAGGGACTGCTGCTGCTGCAGCAGAAGCCGGGCGTGCTGTCCCTGCGGGAGGCGCTTCTCCTGTTGCTGCGCGAGAGGACAGCGCTACTGCTGCCGCCGCTGTAAATGCTGCTGCTGCCGCTGGTGCACCGCTACGAGAGGTGGGCCCTGCTGCTGCTGCTAAAGAGGCTGCGGCACAGTCCTTCTTTTCTCCTTGCTGTTGGGTGCGGCCCTGCTGTATCTTTTGCGCTGCTGCTGCATTTGCTCCTGCTGCTGCTGCCTCGTCGGGCACTGCTGCTTTTACTGTCACACTTTTCTCACGTCCAGCTGCTACATCTGCCGCTACATCTGCTGCCAGGGTCCTGCCTGCGCTTGCTGTTTCACCGACACCGGCTGCCCTTCGGCTGCTTTTCTTTGAACTCGCTGCTGCTCCTGCTGCTGTTTCACCTGCTACTGCCACTGCTCGTGCTGCTGCCGCTGCTAACGTTCCTGCAACTGTTGCGGATGCCGGCATAGCTTCTTTTGCCTGGTGTCCTCCTCTCTTCAGCGCTGTCGCTGCTGCTGCAGCAGCCGCACCAGACGTAAATGGAAAGCAGCACATTCTCTTCTCCATACAGAGAGAAGCGCGCGTGGTCCTGCTGTGGCTGCTGCTGTGGTTGCCGCTGTGGCTGCTGCTGTGGGTGCTGCTGTCTTTGTTAGAGGTACACGTGCAGGGCGCTGCTTGAACATGTGCAGCACGCCTTGCAGCAGGCAGCGCGGCTGCAGCAGGAACGATGGGAGCAGCAGAAAGACCAGCGATGGAAGCAGCTGGAGCGGCAGTCTCCCCAACGGCAGACCTCGCCCACGTATGTCCTGAGGAGGCAAGCGCGAGGCTGGAGCACCACGGGGCAGACGAGAAAGAAGACAACGAGGAAGGAACAGAGAGAAAGAAGGAAGCAGCAGGGAGCAAAAAAGAAATATCGTAGCAAGCTGTGGGCCGAACTACCGAACATCTGTTGACGTAGCCGCCGCTGCAGCTTATCTTGCTGTCACTCACATTGCTGCTGCTGCCGTCAGTACCAACGAGGTTGCTGCTCCTGCTGCTACAGGGTCGACCGCTGCAGAAGGCGATCGAGCTGCTGCCGCGAAGTGCTGCTGCAGCATTGCAAAGAGGAGAACAGGAGCAGCAGCAGTCGAGCAGCAAAGACAGCACCAAAGGCAGCAGCAGCAGCCGCAGCTTCTCCGCCGCAGCAGGAAACCTGCTTGCAGCCCATTCTCTGCTGCTGCTGCTGCGCCAAAGTTTGCTGCTGCTTACCGCGGGAAGGACGTGACCACGACGTGGCGGAAATGAAAGAAAGAGGACCAGCAAGTCTTCTTGCCAGAAGAAAACAAGCCGGCGTTCCAGCGGCACAAGCAGCACCAGCAGCAAACGCAGCATAGGAAGCAGCAGCAGCAGCAGCGAAGGCCGCTGCAACAGCGAAAGAGGTAGCAGGAGCAAGAGCAGGAGCAGCAGCAGCATCAGCGGCAAAGGCGGCAGCAGCAGCAGAGGCAGGGTATTCTGTGCGGGAGGTAAGGAACGAGAGGATGCAGAAGAAGAGGGCCAAGACAGAACAGAAGGTGAAGAAAGACGCTGGCAAGATGGGGTGGCGGGCACCCTGAAGATGAAAAGCAGAAGAGAAAAGAGAAGGTCTACGAGTCAAAGGCAGGTAATTGAGGAAACAAAGAGAAGACCATCGCCTTTGCAGCAGCTGTGCGTATGGACGCAGGGCGAGTCACGCATTTCACCAAGAGAAGCAGCAGCAGCAGCAGCAGCAGAAAAATTCACCGGGAGACAAATGAAGACGTTCGTCCTCTCTCTGTTGCCCCAGGGAAGAAGAAGAATTAGCGAGAACGGGGAGCACGTCACTTATAAACAGGGAAGGTGGAAATGTCCGGAGAAAGAAGAAGACGCAGTAGAGGAAGGAAAGGAAGAAGAAAGAGGTAGCCACGGCAGCAGCAGTGGCAGCAACGCACAAGAAGTTAGGGAACGTTTCGTTTTTCCCTTTTCCCTGCAGAACGCGTCGCCTCTCTCTGCCAAGGAGAGCCACCCGCCAACACCAGCCGTCTTCCGCTAACACAGCCTCGTCCTCTCATCTATGACCAAGGGCAAACCGAGGGAAATCTTTTCTCTCGCACACACACGTATATGCGTCGGTATCTACGCAGACGAACACGGATAATTCTGCGGTCGTACAATGGCGCCGTTCGTATACGAAAGGATTTACTTGTTCATACAAAGGCTCCGAGACATGGTGAGCTTGTACAGACGTGTGCACGATACGCACACATTCAGGCCAAGCATATACACATATACATAACTGCCGAAATGTATATATTCGAAAAGTAGAGGAAAGTCGTAGTAGAGGCGTATGGAGAAGTGGAAGGAAGCTACGTAAGACGCCGTCACAGAGACCTATAGGTAGGTGTCTACGTACGTATTGACAGGGTGTGAAAACGCCGTAGGTACACGATATTTGTAAGTATGACGCATTACGCATCTACACGTAAGTATGTACATAGGTATGCACATGTGTGCTCCTGTTTATACGATTCTCTACGTGTACGCGTGGATGTATATGCGGGAGTACACGCTCAGGGCTTTACACGTGGACTCACTGCATCAATGGCAGTGCCTGCATAAATAGCTCCAACTGTTTAAGTTTAAACGTGTAGAGTATAAAGACGGCTGCGAACAATTGTGTATGTCAGTGGAAAGGTAAGTTCACTATTATACTAGATTCGAGACTACCAGCATTTTACGCAACAAATATATACATATATATACAGATGCGTGGACACACAAGGAGAGAGACAGGAGATTACCAGGCAGATAACCAACAACGTTACAGATGGATATATATAGATATATATACACACTCCAGATAGATAACCAAGAACGTTACAGACGGATATATATGTATATATATACACGCGGGGACACAAGGAGAGAGACCTATTCTGGCAGAAACGGTAAACTGCCTGGAGCATCCACTGTGTGTGCATATATTACTGGCTATAGGCGAGGATATTTATATTTTATTTTACGTGAGAGGCGTGCACTTGTACCGGGTGCACACGCATTTGGACGGCTGCAAGTCTACGTGTATTTAGAGAGGGAAAGAATTAGGGGCAGAAGTCAGTGTGTGGACGGCTTCCGCGAGCGTTCCACAGAAGAGGCTTGGTAAGCAAGTTTTCGCTTCCGTGCGTCCCTTTGCATGGAAGAAGACACTGAGAAAAAGATACTTGCTGATAAACAAAAGTGTAGACAATGACCGGTACGGATGTCCTCTCTCTAAGCACCTTGAACTCATTTTGCGCGCACAGAGTTTCATACGCGTCTCTACAGCGATACACGGGTACACGCGTAGAGAAACGTAGGTCGTCAGATTGACCGAAGACTAAATGAAGAAAGTCATTCCTGATGTGTGGAACCGAAGAATGAATAAGTGTCAGCAGCCCCCACAGCCCGATACGGAAGCTGAGACACAGAGGTAGCCAGTGGAGTGAAGGTCGATGTAAAACGTTCAGATGTAGAGTTGTTCAGTCGTTTACTCGTGCTGCGCGCGTCTGCGCAGAGGTGTCTACCTAGGAGAGGTCGTGCCCTGGGAGACACAGAATCCGTCTCATCCATGCAATTAAAGGGAAAAAAGGAGAGAAAGTCAAAAGGATCTGCATCTATGTGTTGAGAATTTCTCGAGAATACTGTAGGGTGAATCTCGTAGAGCGCCCCGATGCATGTGCAGTGTCCGGTCTGTACCGCGGTGTGTGTATGTGAGTGTGTCATGTCTGCGCGTCGGCAGAAATGCCTACACGAATGGCAACTAACGGCACCAGAAGATGCAGGGAATCTTTGAAGAGATCTGTCAAAGTGGAAGATCTTCGCGCTTTTCAGTTGAAATTCATACCTGCCTGGGTACATGAGGGAGTCCTTGCCAACCACATATCTACAACAGCTGTCCGGGTATGTTGTTTTAATGTTCCGCATCTCCCCCTCTGCTACACACGATTGACGTACACACCTGTCTCCGCGGCAGTGGAGGCAGCCACACAAGGATAAAGTTTCTTCTTTCACTTGAAAATGCAATTTTATCCACTAATGGCTGCACCCTGCTGACAAAGAAGAATATGATCGGCAACAGAGGAGAGAGGATTCTCTTGTCGAGAGTTAAAAACGCCCCCGTCGTGAACACTAGTGTTCACTACTGAGAACCAGAAAAAACAACCGAAAACATTGCATTCTGAGCAACGCACGAGGAACAGCTCATCAAGCGGTGTGGCGGTGGTCGCCGCGGCCACTTGGCGCAGCACTTAGTTCAAAAGGGAGACCTTTGAAGGAGAGATACAGATACTACGCATACACCACTACGGTGGTTCCTGTGATAATCGCATGGAAGGAAATAAGAACCACGTACACGACACTACAATTATTCCTGTGACAATCGCATGTATAGCGTCGCTCATCGCGACACATCTTTGCATCCTAGGTTTCTCACCGCCTTCGAAGACAGTAGGTTCGCGCGTTTGTGAATAATTTACTGACACACGACGGGTATACACGCTTGGGAGGTTCGGAGACGCGCACGGATATAGAGATGCCGAAGGTATTCGTGTGTGCTTGTAGATTCATCTACAAACAGGCACATATTTCTTCGTAGATGAAAATGATCACAGTAATAGATCCTATCAACGTTCTCGTAATTACTCATATCTGTACTTCTTCCTAACAATTGAGAGAGGTGCTGGCAACACAAGTGATAACACGTAGGAGGACGTTCCGTGTAAATTTTGTCTTTTACCATTCTGCTGCGCCGATACAGTGTATCCAGATCCATTTCGTCACACAGCTACAGAGATGTTTGTCTCTACGTGCACCGTACTATTTGCGGATATATGTATTTACTTTGTTACTTAATCTGTGCATGTATATATATGCATATATATGTAGATACATACACGCACGCTACCCGCATCACATTAGAAGTATATGTACGTGTATATACGTGTATATACATGAGTCTCTACCCGTCCACACCCCAGTTGTGAACACTTTTTGCTCCCGCATCCAAATCTGAAAATACAGGTGTGCAGGTCCAACACATAAAAATTACACTCCGTATGGAGTTTACAGAAAATACGTCGGCATACACCCGTAGATTACACTCCTTAAGTAGTTCGTACAAACGTATACACGCGTGCACGCACACGTTTTACGGTACGTGTGTGCATTTATACTCAGGCGGTACACACGTGGATTTCCTGAAACTCCCACATATATATACATGTATGGAATCTGGTTTCACGTTCGTTTTGCCAGTGTTCCTCTGCTAGTGGTCGTTTCTTACTTTCGATGTCAAAGGATTAGAAGACATTATCTATCTGCTGTTTCTCATTTATATCCAAATCAAAACCCTTACACGATACACATATACATATATATACATATATATGCATATATATAGAGAGAGAATGTATGTGTACTCACAGATTTATGCGTAAATCGAAGAATCGTCGGAACCGAATCTGAATGTTCACTATGAAGAGAAAAAAGCCGTGATGCAAATTTTGCCAAGCACATCGTCAAATGTAAATCCTGGCCCGCTATAGGTGCCTCGTTTATTTGTTTGTGGCATGGAGAGTTTTACTTCCGGTATACATCACACCAATGTGAGCCCCCTCCCTTCATGCTCGTCTGCGGCAACTTCGAATGCCCTTACTCTCAAAGATGAACAAGTAAGCGGCTTTCAGTCTGTATACTTGAAGAACTTGCAGTAGTTGCTGCAGCTTCACCCGCACAGCACTCTCAAAAGTCGCTTCCACGTGTGTACACACAGGTGAGTACGTATAAACCCGTCGGCCCGCGATGGGTTTCTATCCCAACGCGTGATTTCCACGCGTTGGCTGGTGGCCCCTCCGCAGCATATAACATTTGACTCGTTAAACACGGTCCTCTTATCTCAACGGGCCTTCAGAGCACAACGTTCGCACACTGCCGCTGTTTACTTTTCTGTGAACAAGAATTTCGCAGCTGCTGTCACCAGTCAGCACGCGCACCGAATTTCTGTATCGTCCGCCTGTGGACATCTGGTCCTATACTTAATTTTGGTGTGCGTAGCCCTGGGTCCCGACTGGCAATTCTCGAGTGTCTCTCCTACAGCGTTTGCTAGTTGTGTTAACGAGATTCTGCGTGACGCTGGTTAAGTTCACTCTAAACGCCTCCGTTAAAAAGTCTGCAGGAAAATTTTAACTCTAACCTAACGTTGTACTCACTGTTGAAGTGTACCCCACTGGATAACAATCACCGTGGCAATCCCCAGGTCTCGTTCTTAGCTCTTTTCCTAACTGGGCATACCCCTTAACATTCTAAACATTGTTAACAAGAAACAACTGGCTTCTGCATCTTTACCCGTTGAAAAAGCTTTAGCCGTACTTAGTCGTACTTGAAAAATCTCACATATTTGTGCCTGCGTGCAGAGTAGTTGCACGCGACGCCTTCACAGAGATCAAGGGTAAACTGATAAGAATTATTTGGTAAACAGCGGGCGAAGTAGTCATTCAGAGAAGAGACCGACACCGAAAGTGACTATACAGCTTTAACACCCAGCTGACAAGTCTTACGCATGTGTAGCATACCCTCCCCACCTTCACTTACGGCCTTTCATTCTGTAAATGAACCGTTTACGTTGCACGTAAACGGTTCTGCGTAGGGAGGTGTGTCTGTCTATACCCGCGTGACAACTATTTGTTTCCCCCCAGATCCGCGTGTGTTTTGTACATGTGTGCGAGAGAATAGAATGTACGTAAGCGTGACTACAAGCATCCCTACGTCCAGTGATTCCGGTGAACTTTCAAAGGATAGCTGTTAGGCTTCGCGCACATGTATCGAAGTGTAATCGTTTTCCTTTATCTCACGATTATGTTGTTGAGCTGCGTGCAAGCAAACGTGCGCGTTTCCACTTTTGCAGCTGATATACAGGCGCTTGAAAATTGTCAGTTTGAAACATCGGACGCTTCAACTGTCTCCTGTGTAATTCAACAGCGTAGCCTAACAGTCCCCTGCAGAGCGGTGGAAGTCAATCACCTGCTCTGCTGAGACATAGACAAGACAATCATCTATTTCGTTCAACCAGTGAACATTGACTTCAGATACTGAGAATCTCGCAAGGAATGAAAAAGATCATGAATGGGCCGTCCGTCTCTTTTCCTTCCCCTCGCGTGTAACGTGCTTGTGACTGGTAGCCCATATACAAACGTGTATATCTGTAGACGTACATGATATGTATTTACGCTATAGGAGTATCACTGGACGATGACAGCCACCAGTACGTGCAGATGCGTACCTCTTCGAACGGAGCTGCGTAACACTACGTGCGTACACATAGACACAAGCAAACACGTCTCAAGTACACATATATTTGAATCCAAATATGTGCAGTGAAACCAGATACATACACACTCTTTTAAAATACAAACATATGTATGTATATATGGCGCAGCTGACTTCACGTGAAAGCACACACGCCGGGAATAGGTGCGCACGTAAATTCCCGCTGTTTGTAACTGCCGTGTGCTCCTCCACCTCTAGCGAAGCTCCCTACGGGCCACACGTAGACGGACCTGTCTGCACGCAGATGAGTATATAAAGACTTGTAATGGCACACACGCACGCACACACGCATACAACAGGACTCGCCATCCCCTATGTGTACACGCAAGTATATGGATGTGTATACATGTGCATGTGCAGATACACAGGAGGATACAGACACAGAGGGAGAAAAAGCAAAGAAAGAAGTCCTACAATACGACGTGGTACACCACACGAGTATGTGCAATTATGTACACACGTATATACGTACATACATGCACGTAAGTACACAGAGAGACAGAGAGACGGAAGAGGAAGTAACTACCTTGTGTACGCAAAGACGCATTCAACCCAGGCGGAGGGCTCCTGCTCACTCCACAACGTATGTAGGTGCGTAGACGGAGAAAGAGAAAGAGACTCGTAAAGGCGGATAAATAATAGAGGGGAAAACAGCGGATACATATACACGTTTACTTGCCGCTGTATATGCACAGCAGGAGGAAAAGAGAGCGCACCGAACACACTTCTCGTGTAAACAGCTGCGCACTAGGGCAGCCGAGATTTCTTCACGTGGACCCCTTTTTTTGACGTCCAGCGCAAACCGTGGACAGAAAAAAGGACAGCAGGCCGCGAGTTACGGGAATCGCCATTTGACACAGTTTTCTCGTATTATCAAACAAGACAGAGGTATAGACGAAAAAGATCTTTGGCTTGTCTCCCAAGGGTACACGAGAACACCGAATCACATATCCATGAGTCTATTTGCATCAATGCGTACACGTATGTGTAGAAAGAGCCGGACTTTGTCTGTTTTTCTCGTTCTTCCTTCCTTCTTTTCGTGTCCCTCCTTCCCATCCTTTCTTCACATACGTGAAACAGTGATACCTTTTCTTCTCGTCCAAGCCGAATGTGAGACACTGTCGTGGGGAGAGACACATGTTTGAACAACGTACACACACACACACGCGTCTGCCGATGCTCCAGATGATACCTGTCGTGTAGACAAACGCACCCTGTTGAGACTTCCAGCTTTGCAACTCCTGTTTTTTCAGCTTTCTAAAAGTTTGGATGTCTGAGCTACAAAAGTGAAGTCTACCTGAGAAAACGTTTTTATTTTGGTGACACCCGCACCCCACAACTGTCGGGCTTTTTTTTTTGTCTCGTTGCGTCTTCTGTGTGTGCTGCAACTCGTCTTTCGGCCCATGACGCGCTTTCTCTTCACTCTCTGCTGCGGCTCTCCTCACCTCTTTCTGCTCCGCCTTCTTCTCTCTCCGTTGCTGCTGCAGCACCTAGGACTCTCTCCTGCCCACCGTTTGCTGCTTGCTTTTTCTGCGGCAGCTTCTTCTTTTCTCCACTCCCCCTCCCCTCCCCAGGGCTGCTTCTGCTGTTGTTTCTCTCGCCTTTTTGCTCTTAAGGTTGAGGTGTGGCTGCTGCTGCAAAAACTACAGTTGCTTCTTTTCGTTCCTTTCGTCTTCTTCTTGTCTAACAGAGTGTGTACGCCCTGGTTCTCTTCCTGCCGCCGCTTCTTCCTACGCAGTGCCACCGTCGTTTCTTCTGCAGCTGCAGCTGCGGCGATTCACAGGCTGTCGCTTTTCCCCTCTTTCTTCTCTACTCTTTGATCCGTTCTTCTTTCTTCCCTTCCTCATTCCCGCAATGCCTTGTTTACGTATCCTCTTCATCTTTCTTTTTCCTCCGGCTTTGCTTCTTTTTCTTCGACTTCTACTCTTCTTCCTCAAACGTGACCCGCCCCACGATAGGGTCGAACACCCGCTGCAGCTCACTCAACGGGAGCATCACTTTCATATTCTCCTCCCCTCCCCCGAGCCAGATGACAGGTGGCTGCAATGCTGCTGCTTCACTGTCGAGCACTACTGGCACTGGCAAGAGCGATCCTAAAGGCGTTATTGCGTTATACTGAAACCCCGTCAGCTGCACGCCCTCCTTGCAAAAGTTGAAGTTCAGTTTTTTGTTTCCCAGCTTCACGTTGTTCTGCAGCGAACACACCCAGCAAAGCACGAACGAACAAAAAACGAGGAAGACACGAAGGTAACAGAAATACGGGAGACCGGCGAAACAGTACGAGAAAGGGAGACGGAAACGGGACAAAGTGAGAGACATAGGATGCGAAGAGGCACGGAACAACGGAAACAGTGAAGGTGACGTGAGAGAGAAGAAAAGGTCAAGGAAGACGCAGAAGAGGACCTGACGCGTATTCATCTACATATGCACAAAAACGAGAAAAGAGGCGAAAGCGGAAGTATTATGTCTGCTCCTGCACTTGCGTTCTGTATAGACCTGACAGCGAGACATACTTCTCTTCGAAAATTAGAGACAGAGGGAAAAGACAGTCGACATGATACGAGTGCAAAATGGGAAAAAAGACGATATTCTGCTAGCGTTAATGCGCCTATGAAATCGTTTGCCCACGTTTACCATATGACAGGAAATATGTTCACAGCTCCTCAGAGACTTGGATATCCTCATAAAACAAAATGCTATGTACAAACATGAATTTATATACATATACATAGATTTATATATGTGCCTACACATCCACACATACGCACCGACATATTCTTATAGATTATGTATAGACATATACGTCCACGCAGAGAGGGATACATGTGTACACGTGTACGCAGCTGACGTACGCACGAAGACGCGCGAAAACACGCCCGATAGCGAAAAAAGAAGAGAACACGCGGTACTGTTAGACTGTGTAAAAGGAGAGATGCGCGGGTGTGTTGCGTCGCAAACTTTTTCCGTTCATCTTCTTCCCCTTCTTTGGTGGATACACGTATTGTGCAGAGAATACGGCGTTCGTTCAAGACGTCAAGAAATGATCGCCACTTGCGTCGCGCGTCTCTCACTGAGACAAAAAGAAGAGAAGTACGAACGAAGATTGCTGGCAAGTGCAAGGCGAGAAAATGAGATCCGTAGACGAAAACGTAAAGGAGGAGAAGTAGCGTGGGGGGGAGAAAGAGAAGACACCAACGAACTCAAAACCGGAGAATAAACGCGGAAAGAGAAAAAAACGAAAGAGCTACAGAGAAACGGAGGGAAACGGGAGAAGGCATAAAAACAAATAAGAGGAGGAGATGAAAGAAAGGAACTTCCACGTAGGACGCAACACACACACACACACACAGACACATGTCTCTTTTTTTACACAGTCTTACAGAAGTGCATATTCTTTACCTTTTCGTTGCCGAGCAGGAATACATTTGGAACAAATATATACATATTGATACAGAAAGGCAGAGAAGAAGCAGCAGCGAGAGAGAAGAGAAAAAGACACACAGATTTACACGTTTCGCCAGCTACATACACGTAGTCATATAAATATATATATACGTAAATACACATACATAGAAACGAAAGAAACGAGATACACACATGAATACTTTTTCATATACATTCACTGATGCATACACACATCTGTGTATACAGTGAAAACTATACACATATATAGACGACGACCGGAAGCACAGATGGGCAGTTGTGTTTCTATGTGTGTATACCGAAAGGACGATATACACAACGGTATATGTGTCAGACTATACCCAGAGGTACACATTCAGTCACTACGATATACACGTATACATATATATACACGTATATATTTGTACATACACAGACGCATAGGTATGTGTAGAACGCCTGTAAAAGTGGATGAGAAGTTGCATTCACAAAATGGTGTCTTCTCACAGGTTGTTTCTCTCTTTTCTTAAGGAGGTAGATACGTTTGAACACAGTTCCTCTTCTGTATAAATATCTAGCGCGCACGCACGTATATGTATACACATATCAATGCCTTCCTCCTCTACCCAGTTTATAACGACACACATGTGTAGATTTGTAACATATATATTCTCCTTACTATATACATTCTCTATAGTGTATACCTATAGATATATATGTGGTTTTCTCGTCACATATGTACGGACCTGTACCTTCGTGACTGGCCTTGCATACACTGACTTGCACATGTCCTTTTGTTCCTTATATCAATTTCACACGTACATGTATAAATTTTCCCGAGTAAAGACCGTTCACGACAGTCACAAATATACACGTATATACGTGTCTACAGACGTTTTTGAGTAATATCATCTTTCTTTCTACACATATTTGCACAACTGTACATAGAAGATGCCACTGCTTGTCCTTTCACTTTCCGACACCGAGAATTTTTCATTTCTTCTCTCGAAGTACGTGTCTGTGCACACACACGGAGAGACACGGAGAGAAAAGGAAGAATGGAGGACACACGTATATATATATATATATTCATCGAGGTGCACACACATATACATATATATGTACTGGTATTAAAATAGTTGTAGGTTTTCATGGGCAGCAGAGAGCCATGAGAATATGCAGCAGGATCAGAGGAAACGGCAACAGCAGAGAAGAACAGAGGGGAGAGGAGAACTGAACGGACGTAGGAGGAAGAGAAAAAAGGAGTAACAAGAGAAAAAGAAGACACTAGTAGGAGAAGGAGAATACCATGTAAAAGAGAGGAGCGCCTAAAAAGAAAGGGAGAGAACAGTCAGCAGATTGCAGACGCCGCGCCGCAGAGAGGACGTAGTAGTAAAGACAGTGGCACAGGAAGCGAGGAAGAAGCGGCGACGGGAACGAAGACGACCATCTGAAGACAGTTGTTGTGCTGCAGTGAAGTAGCGCTTTTCTTTCTTTTGTGAACAGACACAGTCCGGCTCCATGAAGAGTAGAATGACCTTCCTTGGATAATAGCGAAGAAACCTACCTTGGCATTTAATGCTTTGATCACGTCTTTCACACGCTCTCCGTTTAATCTCCGAGGATACGGAAGAATGACCATATAGTACCTGCTGTTGATCTTCTCGTCAACTCCTGACAGGGGAGCAGCACACACACATATTGCAGCGAGGCCACAGACCAGCAAGAGCAGCAGCCCATAACAGCAAGAAAAAGCGGCAGCAGCCGCTCGATATCAGCAGCACGGGAAGGACGTGTGCTGCGCGTAGAAGGCGAGAAGTGTGTATCCTACACGAACTCTGAGCGAAGAAAAAAGCGTACTTCTTCGACGTGTAGACGAGGAGGAGGCAAATACGTGCTTGTCACCATTGCATATGTATGGAGGTCCGGGGAACATCTGCTGTCTGCTCTAGCCACAGCTGCTTACACTACACACACGACGCCCTTCCTATTCTCTCCATCGATACGACACAGCTACCGTGACGCCGTACGTGCATAAGTTCCTACTGCGTTTTTCGACAGGCTCACATACTATTCGAAAATCAGTTTACATACTTCACATTACGTGTATATACATACGTGTAGCAACCACGTACGTACGTGTGTACACACACACACACACACCCACCCACACACACACACACGTAACGTTATTACGTACATATATTCATGGTATCACGTGTGTGTCTGTATATATGTATACACATCCGTATATATGTATACATACAAGTACGATTTAGTGGAGTATTATGAGCTGAACACACACGTAGTATTACGTCTCTTACGTGTACGTCTACATATGTATATTCGTGATATTACGTAGACAAATGTGTATGTGTACATCCTTAACCATCTTCACGTGTGCAAACACATGTTACACTTCTACTACTCCACTACCCAGAGAAGTATCTCTACGGCAATTCTGTCCTTCCGTGTGGGGAGAAACGAGCCTCCGATGCCGACGCGATGGTCTCTACGGAGAAGACGCTGCGTGATGACTGTACGAATGTGCCGCCTATTTTAAGAGAAGCCGCGCCTTCGAATAGGCAAGTCTTCCCCATATTGCCACTGCTGTGGTGGACGCATGAAAAGAGGGGAAGCTTCCCGATACGCTTCCAGACAGGAAGTAGATGGAAAGTCGTAGCCACGTATGTATGTGGAGAATTTAGAACCGCGTGGGGAGGGAGCTCCAGTCTGCACGTCGGGACACCCGAGCACCTATGTTTGTATGCACATACATATATATGTGTGTGTACGTGTATTTGCTCGTACCTACGCATTAGATAAAACAGTTATACACGAGTACATGTGTATATACGTGTATATATATATGAAAACTTGCCCACGTAGGTGCAAACGCGTAATAGATGTCTCCTTATACGTGTCCATACATATATATATATATATCAACGGTGCATAAACGTCTGTGCGGCACACCTAGTGTACACATCTCCATGTACGCAACCACGCAAAGACACACATCTTTCCAAAGTGCTTTGGACGTGGGGAGGGATGTCTGTATATTACGGATATTGTGGACGGCCCCTGCGTCCACAGGAGCACCCACGGAGGCAACAAATGTCGATCGGACTCACACAAATCTCAAGAAATATTAATGTGTATTCTTTCTTTCTTTGTTAGAGTCGATAAAATGCCCCGCGTTCTTACCAGTGTGTCTGGTATTTTCCACTACAACCGTTTTGCAGAGATGGCACACAGAAGGAGCCCCAAGCAGGAGCCTGCGCTGCTCGAGTGTCAGGGAGTAGTAGGTTTTTTGTACTTTAATGAGACGGCAACCGCTGACTTTCTCACTAATTAAAAATTGTCGCACACGCTCCGCTGCTGCAGACTCTAGAGGTGTCGCCAGCACGTCTTCAACCTCCTCTAAGGCGATCTCGCTGGCCTGACCATTACTGCTGCTGTTGCCGGTACTGCGTCCGGTGCTGCTGATGTCACAGCTGCCACTGCGGCTGGCGCTGTCACCGCCGCGTGCAAGTTCGCTGCTGGTGCTGTTGGTGTCACACTTGCTGCTGTTCTCACACTTGGGATTGCTGCTGCCGCCGCTGCTACTGCAGCTGCATGAGGAATTGTCGCTGGGCTCGGCGCTGCTGCTGCTGCTAGGACTGCTGCAGTTGTCGACTTTGCTGCTATCGTTGCTGCCTTCCCTGTTGGTGATGTCAGCGGTGCTGCTGGCAGTCTCAGTGTCGCTACCTGGGGGGACCTTCCTCATACTGTCGCTGTTCTCACTGACGCTGCTGGTGGTGCTGCAGCTACTTTTGCTCCTGCCTTCGCTGCCAGATGCGTTCCCGCAGCCACCGTCTCTCGCCGTATCAGACGCAGAGGTACGTTGTGAGTTGCTGGACGAAAATGTGGGGACCGACGACGAGGGAGAAGCTGAACACAGCAGAGCAGAGGGATAAGTAGAAAGAAGAGGCCTGGAACTGATTTCTGTTGGCTTGGTGTCAGCCATGAACGCCGAAGTAGGAAGGCACTCCGAGGGCAGTTGCATTATGAATGCGGAGGAAGTCAGGCATTCAGAAAGGACAACTAAGTGATCAGTTACGATAGATGTGTGAGACGTGGGAGAGAAAAGGGAGGACGAAACAACAAGACACACGCACGTGTGCGCGCTGAAGAAGCAGATGAATGAGATATACACACTGCATTAAAAGGTATAGAGACGAGAAACACTCTAACACAGATACAGTCACAATATTGCAGCAACTGTCTTTTGTGCAATTGAACACACGAATCCTTACGTGTGTTCAGAGCTGCGGACGCGCGAGCACTTGTCGCAGGTTGAAGTGCCCCTATCCTTAAGGCGCACGAAGTTTTCGGATCAATATCGGCGTATTCGTCCAAGAATACACTGATATTTCGTTTCGTACACGAAACTGTTGCGCCTTCGTTTATCTAATGATGACGCGCTTGTACGTACACGTACGTATACACAGATTTGTCCGGCGCAGATGTGTAAAATGAGCAGCTCCGTGACACGAGGCCCGAGGGAAACTGTTCGCCCGTACGACGTGTGTGCTAAGGTGCTTACGAGCGCACGATACAACGCTCGCTAGTCAATGTGTAGCTTCTCTCGTCAGCCGGAGAGGTGTCCCTCTTTTTGTTGGATGTGTGCTGCGTCGGCACCCTGAGAGCAAGTGGAAGTTTAGCAGGTGGAGCTCGATCAGAGGAGCGGCTCGATCAGAGGAGAAGCTCGAAACCCACAGGGAGATGGTAGTGCGTCTCTGGAGAGAGGCAACAGAAAGGGAGTACCGTTAAGACGGAAATCAGCGCGATCAGGAGCAAAAGACGATCCTACCACGTTTGCGTCTAGATAAAACGGAATAAAGACGTATATGTTGTACATGGATACATGGGAGATGGGAAAGTACAAGACAATTCTCATGCGCATGCTACGTGAAAATACCTAGTGGAAATGCGCCGCGCCACGTGTAAGTGAAAGGAAGGAATTTGTGGTGAGGCGTGAGAGATGTGAAGAATCTAGAATAGGACTCAGAGTGGCTAATGGATGGTGGCGGGCGAAAGAAAAAGGAAAATTGTTGCGGTTAAGGTAACCACGCGGAAGCGTGAGGGGCGAACGCGTTGTTCGCACAAATGCAGGGACGACGAGGACCGGGGTCTTCAACCGGCCACCACAAACCCACATGCGCCGTACGCATGATAGTGGGAATACCCCTACGAATGTGCCAACGTGGACGCACAGGTATCTTCTCTGTAAACAAACAATTTGCAACTGCAGACACCAAGGTGTCCTTCAGTGCACTCATCTACTTTTTCCTACGTCTACACTTGCAGAGACGACATAGGAACGTTAATCTATCCTCCTCCGTGGGCATGTAGTAGCCCTGCACTTGTGCATCGTTGTTCGCAACTGCAGATTTTTGCATGCAGCTCCGTATGTACATACCTATGTAGAGAAAGAAAGAGGGGGGAGAGATATAAATGCTGGATGTATGCTGAGCAGGAGCAGAATGTGTCCTGGTGTGTGCGCAGAGGGTCGGCGTCTGCGCGGTACGGAGGATGGTCAACAGCAATCGATGCTCCTTTTTAACGCGCATATAAAATGTACGTAGAAAAAAACAGCTCACAACTAATGAGCACTTCGTAGGTAACGCAGCGCTTGTATGATGCCGGCGCCCGTGTGCGAGATTCTGGTGTTTATCTACATATATTTACGTAATCCGTTCGTATAATTGCTTGCTTGTAAATGCGTGAATGAACGTTTTCAAGTAGCACACCCACCACTTTAAGTACAAATGTGGAGCACACGTGGGCGTTGTCAGAAGCAAAAGACCCCAAAATCAATGTGTGCACGTATGTGCTGACCTAGTGTGAACCAACAGCGTATGTAAAGTGAGGTTAACAACGCACACGTGCGATACATACGCGTGCGTTAAGGTGCACGCGCATACACATACACACAGAGACAGTGAGGTAGGCACACAGGTAGATAGGTAGAGAGATATAGCCGTGTATCCGCACGCACATGTGCAGGATATACGTGTGCATCCACGTACATGCACATACACTCAACACACAGAAATAGCGAGGCAGAGCCATAGATAGATAGGTAGATAGACTTAAAAGTGCGCGCCTGCAGAATGGCTGTTTTATCGTTGTGTGTACCAGTGCCTTTTAAAGTGTCTAGTATGCTCCAATGATCCATCTACACACATGTAGAGTATCGGCGTGTGTGGCGTAATGCTTTGGAAGAGGCCTGAAGATGTGCAGACCACCCTTCATACGCTTCTGCTCAATTCCGCTGCCTCTATGGCATAGAGGCAGTACCAACAGAGAAGTTGAAGTCTCTTTCACGTGCACTTCTCGAGAGTAATGCATATTTCAAAGCTGTAGGATATTAGGGGACGGGAAGAAAAAGAACACGGAGACGGCAGAAAGAGTGCGGGAGTCGAAAGCGAAAATATTGAGAGCTAAAGCAAAAGGGGATAGAGGAATGGAACGGAAGTTTCGGAAAAACTCAGTGGATCATATATATATAGAGAGAGAGAGGTCTAGACATGTATATGTCTATATTTAGAGCTAAAGAAAGGGGATAGAAGAATGGAAAGGAAGTTTCGGAGAGGGAGAGGGAGCTAGGGAGATGGAGGGCCCAGGATGACAAGATATAGAAAAAAGGGAGATACGATGACGACGAAGCAACCAGGAGACGGAGTATGGAACAGAGGAATGGAGAGGAGAAAAGAGAGAGAACCCTGCCGGTGCGTAGTACCTCTTGCCCGTAAAACTAACGTCTCATAGGTGCGTCGGCCATGTGTTGTTCTGCCTCCTCACCTCTCCGTACCTTGAGTGTACGTTACAGAACGCGTACCACGAAATGGTGGACGAGTGCAGAAGGTATCCGCTCAAGCGGACGCACTTAATGATCGAGATGGTACACGGTAACCCTCTTTGTACTTTACGCCTAGCAATCTGGGGGCAACAGTATCAATTACAGTCTAAACGTCATATCTTTACCACGTAGCAGAACCCTGCACCCATTTCTCTGCGGCAATTCAGTCTGTAAGACTGTATTTGAGTCCAAAAAAAAAGTTCGTCGGGACCTTTCTGAACGGACTTGCGGCCCAAGTAGACACGGAGAACACAGAGCATGGCACCCACTCGCGATTTGTGAAAGCCGTAACACACACTTAGATACAACCACGCACTTCAGCATGTCACGTAGACGTGTATAGACGTACACAAACAGGCAATGCCGTATACGTAAGGGTGCACGCGTGCAATCAGCTTATGCGTAGATGCACACAACTGGGGATACACACAATTCACAAATGCACGAAATTCAAGACAAAAATGATGTAAGTACAAAACTTTCTAAGGGTGAAAAGAACTTTGCTCTCGATGAAGTTCGCCTGCCGTGTGTGTTCTCCCCGTTACGATAACGAGATTGCCGTGGGGGCAGGGTCAGAGTTCCCTGCAGCCAACTTCTGACATAGCGGTTTTCCGGGCATTCCTTTGATAACGTGCACTAATCCAGATTCAATTCAATAGTGGACGTTTTCGGTAGCTTTGTCGCAGCTAATTACTGATGTGGACGTCTGAGTGATTTTGAAGTTTTCATCCACTTCTGTAGCGTGCACGGGGGCCCACGCGGATACGTCCCTGAAGCAACCCTACTCTCTCCTACTTGCGAAGTTTATTTCTAGCTAGAGAGCGGAAGACACAATTACGCGTGTGGTGGTGTCTATAGGGTTATGGCTGCACGGTCAACCGCAACGGCGACGACAGCTAAAATATACAGGGACACTCCTTTTTTATGCACATTAGGTCTTCTCGATATATCGAGACGTACGTAGACGCACACACATATTCACGCACCAGCACTCATACTTACGCATATACACGTGTATACATTCACGGAACTCTGGCCACTATTGTCTGCTAAGGGGGCCATCTTCTAGTGAGAAAGCCTTCTGGCAGCGACAGACTACATCTACCGTGAGCAGATAACGTCGAAGCCACCAGTACAGCTCGTGTCACCGTGCATCTCGGGAGTCGAAAGGGTAAGTGGGGCTTGGTGTGTGACCGAACTAATGTGTTTGGGCACAGCTGAGCTTTTTGCATTGAGATATCAGGGCGAACACAGTTTTTTTACTTGTCCGAGTGCAAATGCATTTGCACATACAAGTGCGCAATATATAGGCTTATCATGTTCTGCGGTGGCCTCCACACATCATCACAATGAAAGTGACAGCCGGTAAATCTGTATAGATATACAGACACACACACGTATGTATTTTCTTACGTACACACGTGCATGTATACGTCGGTATATATGTCAGTACATGTCACGTTCTGTGTACACACATATAAAGGTGTAAGTGCACGGCAGTTTATACGTACGTCTGCTAAGCTGTTAAACTTCCTTGTCGCAAGCACATCATATACGAGGCACACACCTGTAACCACGTGCATCGTAGATGAATGCAACTTTTGACAACTGCCGGCGTCGCGACTAAAATTTTGTGCTCCTGTAGGCCGTTGACGCTTAGCAGAAGATGAGCCAGCGTTGCGGAGATACGGTTGCTACTCGGCGTGTTACCATTACAACCAAACGGGGACACTCAAAGACATCTGCACTCAAGTAATGTCGTCCTCACGTAGACTTATGAACACTCTTCTGTGGCGCAGGCGACTGTGCAGAAAAGAGTGTACCGCGAGTATAGTTTGTTTTTCTGCTTAGCAACCTGCACCTGAGATATAAGGCATTACTGTATCGATTGGTACGCCGATTCTGTGTGTCTTCAGAAAACTGTTGTTCCAGCAACACCGGGTGGGAAGTGAGTTGTTCGCGTCCTCCTATGTGCACGCAGGTTAGCATACACATGGAAACATTCAAAAGCATACGCACACACGCATACACACACACACATATATCTACCTATTTGCGCACCCCTGTGTATATAAACAAACGATGTACATACAAACGCATTTGTCGGCTCGTCATCCGAATAAGACAGTATAAGAGGAAGAACTTCTCAGGAAAAGTTACCTTTGTTTGGAACTACCTAAAAATCAGCGTGAAGACGGTGAACAGACGGTGCCTTAAACCAGTGGAACTAGTTTGACGGTAAAAGAGCAAAACTGAGTCCACTTTTTTTTCTACAAACTCTCTCGGCTAGATGTCTTTACACAAGCTCACAGGGTAGGATGAATGTCTCCGTGCACCACTATTGCGGCTGTGTATGTACATCTATGTGTACACGGAAACGCACAGGTGTTGCGGCTCTCTCTCTCTCTCTATCTATATATATATATATATATATGTGCACATATATATTCAAATCTAGTATGTATTCGTGCACACTCATCCATCACACGTACGAAGTGGAGTACTGCTCTCTAGGCAGCAGCGGATACTTCGACATACAGTAGGGATTGAACAGCAAAATCCCCACTACGACGGCCTCGTTTCAAGAGTCCTTGTACCTGAGACACCCTGATAGAGAAGGTGACACGGATCTCTGTGAAGGCATGGATTTTAGCTCAAAAGGGCCTACCAATCTCAGTGTCACTAGTCGGAAGCGCACAGAAGTGCGCCTGGCAGCCCGAAGGGCCGCTCTGCTTGGTTTGTGGATGTACCGCAGAGACAGAAGAAAGGGTATGGACGGTTCTTCCTTATCCGTGATCGCGTCTCTAAAGGATTTTGATTGATTCCGGCCTATCACAGCTTGTTCTGGAACGGGTGACGCCTCTTGAGGGCCGTCGTCAGAAGAGAAACATACGCGGATCCTTTTGATTGTCATCGGGACTTCCACCACTGGATCCGTGCGTGCACACTACCAGTCATATTTTCACCTTGCCGGCCCGCCCATCTCTGAAGCGCATAGCGTTTTCGCATCGCTGTCATGCGTCGTTATAAACGTACGGTACCACCCTGCGCAGAAAACGCTCCCGCAGTCGTCGTCGCCGCTCCTGGCATTACCCTCTCACCGGCGGCACCGTTTGCTGTTTTTTCACCGCTACCATTATCATCATCACCGTCATCATCGTCAACACCAGCGTTATGAGTGAGTTAGTATTGTCCTCCTCCACTTCGTGGAACGAAGATACAAAGAAAGTGACGAAGCGTTTTTTGTCGCTCGTTCGTCCAGCACATCAGTTGCTCCGTCGCAGTCTTCTTGCTTCCAACACTTCACATCGGCCCCTTTAGATATGTCGAACGTCAATGTTTCTATCTATTTATGCACTTGTGATCATTGCCGCATTGCAGATAGGTAAGGAGTATAGATCTGTACGTGTAGCATAACGATATACACTCTTTCGTATAAGGGTGATGACGCACAGCTATACGTAAAAGACAAACCTTGAGGGACGCGGCTAAGCTTAAAGCGTACAATTTCCTCGCTTCTCTGCCTGTCACATTACCAGGTGAATGGCCCTGTAGGGGGAGCTACAGAAGCGCGCGTGACGGAATAGTCCGTTGTGTATACTTGGCAGCACGGAGCTTTTTCCATCTGCAAGCTTGGCTCGCAAGCGCTTCTGTTGTGGCTCTTCGGTGACACGTTTTACTGTTGTGCACATACATACTTGCAAGTAGCGCTGCCACAACGCGGCCAGATACGCATAGTCATTGCGTTGTTCTTCTTTGGTGGTTCTGCCGCGTAGCCTGTCACTGCCTTTTCGTTCGAAGCTTCCCCTAATCCTGTAGAGTGTCCCGAGGATGACATCCATAGGGAACCATCACCAAGAAACGTGAGGGGAAATTCCAAGTTACATAGCAGCGTCCAGCTCGTGATACTTTGTGACGCACTATAACTTCTGCTGGTTTGAATATTCCATCGTACTGATCGGGAAAAAAACACGCGTCCATGTTCACAGTTCAGGTGTATGGTGGGTGACACTTCTTCGCTGAAGACAAATGCGTGGCAAGAGTGCAGTGGTAGTGGCCTTCACGCTAGTTCGAAGTCAGTGGGGAACTGCCAGGAGGACGCCACCAATTGAATCTCCCTTCCTTTTTGGGTTCGTGGTGTATTAATAGTGGCATTCAGGCGACTTCGACATGAGTCGCCGGCCACTGCAAGTGAATGGCACCGGTTCAAGCTGTCTTCCACTGTGGGCTCGTGGTGTCGTACATTCACGCTATTTCGAGAGGAGCAGGCGATTGCAAGTGGATGCCACCGATCGAGTCTGTGTACATCTCATCCATCGTGGTCTTGTGTAAAGATGACAGGGCTTTTCTGTGTGCGGGTGCCTGTCGATACAGAGATTTCAACTTAAAATGCGTACATCGTGTCTTCCCACGAATGTGTGCGCGTCCGAAGGTATGTGCACATGTTTGGACGTTTGCTTCCAAATTGGCTTCCACTACTTTTCGTCATATGGGTGGAGCTGTGCCCTTTTCCGACTAGCTGCTCGTAGCTTAATACGCATGCGTGTGGGCGACTGAGAAGATGACATCCGTGCATCTATTTGTAGTTTATTGCAGGTATTCATTATAATTTAAGCCATGTTTTTTTTTCGGTCATCTAATAGGTCTCCTCTGCGTGATCATGTCACCCACGCACCGCTGGAGGCAGCAGCACGAGCTGTTGAAAGGAAAAATTGCAAGCTTTCTCGTCCTTCTATACTGGGACTGTCATCACCGTTGTACCGTGCCGCAAATTTGTGTCTACCCAGCTTTACCGATAACAGTGCGTGTGTCTAAATCATGTAGACAAGAAGTACAAGTTGTACAAGTGCAGGTCTCCACTCGGTGATATGGGAGCGGAGCAAACTGGTTTGAAGGAGAAGTACGACGTCCGTACAGCAGCGTTTGCGAGACGTGACACAGTAAGCGGACTTGGGAATGCCGCATGTTTTTCTCGTCGTTTCCACTTGTCATAAAAGCGTACCACCATTCTCGTGCATGGAAGGAGTATTTAATCACCAAAATGAGCACCAGTTGTGCTACATATTCACGGCAGTCCGTATACCGAACTCCATACAATATTATTGTTTATACACGGTATAGAATACGTTGTTCCGTTGAGGGCGTGCGTTAAGGATCCCCGCCGATATCACCCTTGATGCCTTCATTACAGTCTTGTGGATCTGACCCTGGTAGGTACACGCGCGTGTCCACCAGCTGCCATCACTAGTCGTTATGTATCTTGGAAAAATCGTTTCTCATTAGATGTTCTGCGTCGAAACACTGCAAGTCACCTTTCTGTGAAGCTTGGTAATATGCCATTGGCATCTTCGAAAAGGCGTTTCCCATTAGGTGTTCTGCGTCGATACAGTGCAAGTTATCTTTCCGTGGAGCTTGGTAATATGCCTCCGTCATCTTCACCCTAACAGAGTTGAACCCCATCCGTACAGTGGAAGTATGAAGATGGCACGTATCGCAGCCGGCGGAAGTACCTTCCGAAGTTTCCGTTGTGTACAGACTGCGCTAGCGGTTTTGCTGATTTGTTTGATGGGTGCGCATAATAAGTTCCTCGTTCACGGCTCGTCCCCTGGTGAAGAGCCACAGCAGCAACTGCAGCGGCAGCAACAGCAGTATCAACAACAGCAGCACCAACAGCACCAGCAGCAGGAGCAGCATTCGCGCCAGGGACGAGAGGACCACGGAGTTCCCCGACATCAAAGTTCCTTAGAGTCCTCTACACAGAATGGCAAACAAATAGGGGAACCTGGAGAACACACTATAGAGCGAACGGCTGCAAGCGAACATGAGACCTTGCGCGAAGTGGGAAAAGAACTCGACGAAGATGAAGAGGAATATGTCCAAGAAGAGTTTGCCGAATATGACGCGAATGGGGATGGTAAGCAAGGAGAAAGTCATCCTTGAGGCGCTTGTGCCGAAAGGAAGTTATTTGTGAATGTCGAGCAGCTGCCAGCGTGTCCCAGCATAAATGTCGGAGCGGAGGACCCACACTCACACGTGCATCCGTTTTTGGCGTCCAGCTTTGGTTTCGCTCTCAGTCGTATAATGTTCAAAGGATACTCTATGCGTAAGTATAAATACATGTGCGTTTGTTTATTTATAGGTCACCTAATGTCTAGGTACCTACACGCGGACAGACTGTGTTGCCACTGCGGATGCGTCGAGCATCTTGCGAGTGTCTGAAGTACGTACAGACTTTCTACCAAGGCACTTGCACGCCGCGGGGCATTCCACTGAATTTCTGCAGAATGGGCATACAACGTACGTCGCATACGCAGAGTTGCGCCTACGTACACGTTGTGCAGATACACGTGACGCACACGCAGAAAAGCGTGTACGTATACTTTGTGCGCGCACGCATACGTAGCCACGCGGCTGTACAGACATGCTGGACAGCACTGGTGCGCTTGTCCTTCAAGTGCTGCCAATGCGGCTGTGCTGCTTCGACAGATTTTGTTTATTCACTGGCGGTAAGCTTCTGTCACTTACCACAGCTGAGACGTCAGAGGGCTGAGGCCGCTCATCGTAGGCCTGTGAATGAATGTCGTGCGTCCCTCTTGTCTGCTTGAAGATTTTTGAAACACGATTGGACGGCACGTACTTTTTCTATCTGTGGGCATATATATATATATATATATATATGTCGGCTGGGTATTTCAGCCTACTTTTTTAGTGAACGTTGTGCACAAGTGTGTCTACGTATAGGGGGAGATTCTACAACTGCATCTGCTGTCTTGTCTTTATCTTGGCTCCTACGTTTGTGTACATACATATATTTGGGCTGACTCTGTCATTCTTATTTTGCAAGCCAGAGCACTCCAGTTTCTTTTCGGATGTATCGGTGCATATTTGAATTTGAGACGCTCACTCGCCGCCGGACGCTGTGCGAGTGCATTCACTGTAGAATTCACGTGGGTCTAACTTCAGTAATCCGTGTACGAGAACCGCCCATGTACCAGGCTACAACTCCAGAGTACGTACGGTGAAACTAGTTCGCATCATCGTTTCACAGTAGAGAATCGCAGACGTGTATTCGCACAGACGGAAATCGTCGACTTGATGCATATTCAATGTATACTAGCCTACTTCCTGAATGCTGGTGCCTTACCACAGATACATATATGTAAGGACTCATCATAGAGACATCTGTCTCTCTTTCTTTGTCACTGTAAGTGTATATGTGCGTTCTACTTGCTTGTCGTTGGTACGCTTGATATGGATGGTAGGGCCGAATGCTTTGAGGTCTCTGTTTGACTACTTTTGTAGAACGGAGTACACTGCTGCAGTGCTTGTGTCGACGTACTCATAGAGACTGGCACACGTGTATCCTGTGTGCAGACAGTGGACGTGTACTTCGCAGCGTTACTCTGTACACCAATGTCTGCAGGGACGCACCGTCTCTGCACGGCCGCCTTTCCAACAGTGCCGCAACTACATAAGTGGAAGATCGACTGATGCGCAGATGTATGCTACTGCCGTGCGGAAGGCGTACTGACTTGTTTAGATGCGTTACAATTCCTCTGGGTGATGCACATACATATAATACATACACATATACATATATGTATATGTGAATACTTTCTTCAACGGGAGACTGCGCCTGCATTCCGCACCGCGTGTTCTCACGTGATTCTCTACCATTGTGACACTGACTACAATATGTATCCCATCTAACCGTAGCCGTGGCGAAAGGGGCGCGGGCGGGAACGGGCCGTGAGTGTGTCATGGTAGTGCCGAAGACGTGAGGAAAGGTACTTGGACACCAGAGCTTGAGCACTGTAGACTTGGGGTGAGTTGAAAGTCCTACAGGCGAAGCCACGTGCTTGTCAAACAGACCATCTTCATCTCCTGTAAAGAGAAATGAAGGTGTCGCCAACAAGACAAATATGCGGGAGAAGCGACTCAGGGTTGCCCGAGATTGGCTTTGAATTCCTTCACTGCCGGACGTATTCGCTGGATAGTAACAACGTGTCTCAACTTTTCGTGGTGCTTCTGCACAGACTGGGTTTTCGGCGGAGGTGCGAACACAGGCTGCTCGACTGCCCGCTGGCAATTCACTTGACGCAAGTGCACCAGTTTGTGCGTAAACGCATCTGTGCAACTTGGTGTGTCTGTACCCCTTGTTCGATTTCATGCGTACACTTGTACAGTTGTATCTACTGTTATATTCAGAAATCAGTTCCCATAAGTCCCAGACCCTCTATAATCGTGCAACTTGGAACACGCCCTTCTCCACATAATTACTTCTTCCTGTACACTTGCATACACACGTTTCGCCTTGTGGTCTTATATACAGAAAAAGTTTGCGGTCACAATTGCATGTGTAAGCTAAGAGGACATACGTGCGTGTCTTGCTAGCCGTAAGTATACCTTATTTCTTCAAATGCTTTCGCCGTTTGCGCACGCCCCACTACATTCGCCTTGGCGGAACTGTCCTTTTGGAAATACCGTGAAGGCACAGACAGGAACGTATTTGCGAATAACGCGATGACGAGTTGTTATTCTGCTGTTTGCCCGCTGCACGCAGGTCTGTTGGACGCATTCGAGATCCGCACGACCCACGAGGAAATCCGAAGTGATGAATTACATCATTTCTTCCGTGCCGTTGATAAAAATAGCGATGGAACAGTTACCTTGGAAGAGTACCGCGGATTCGTCCAGACTTCATCGTAGTAGCAGAGAATGCAGCCTGTTCTCGTCTCACAACAGCATCAAACACGTACCAAAAACGTATAGGCGTATAAAGGAACTGTGGAGGCGTGTGCGACGTAACTGGCCAAAGGGAGCCGGCTTCGGAAAAATGAACTACACATATGATTTCAATCTGTAAATATGTATGTCTAGATAATAGATGCCCCTCGAGTCATATTGCGCACCTGTTAGAGACACATTTGCACTGGCGTGGAAGAAGACGCGCAGCCGGCAGAAACGCGCCCAAGGAGCTCACGCGCGATGCAACTCGCACCGGTATGCGATAGTGCACACTGCTGCGCAACAAGGCCCGTAGCAGAGGAACGTATACGTATAGACGCACAGTTTAGCAGGTCGCCATGTCAGTGCATGGAGACGTATAGGCCAATGATGTCGATTCTTTGCACGTATGTAGATGGCTCACCACGTCGGCTTGCGAACATGCGTGCGCACAGCTTACCACATTGATTCATTGTGTCGCTAAGAAGAGGCTGCTCCGCTGCAAAGTAGCTGCTGGCCCACATTTGGTGGAAACTCATTCGTGAAATAAAAACGGACACGTACGACCGCCCTTTTCATCCGTGTAGGATATTTGGAGCATTTCCATAGTATAGAGGTTAGTATATGGATAGGCACACGTCGAGTTTACCGTAGGGCGAGCTATCTTGCAGAATGCGTGCATCCGTTGTAGAGGCTGTTCATTCTCTCTCCCTCGTAGCTCAGTGAAGGCCCTGCTGAAGGTTCAAGTTGTATCCAGATGGTACGTTTGAGTTTTGATGTGAGAGGGAAGCTATATGAGCGTAGAGTAGGGGTGGATTTCTAGGCAGGTCTGCATGGGTAGCGGATGCTTTCAAGGGAACTTCAAAATTCTATTTGGTAAAAGAGTTGTCGTCAAGCGGTGCATGTGACGACGTCTCACACACAGAACAAAAAACACGTCTCACATACAGAACAAAAAACACGGTCGGAGGACAATGCATCAATAGAGGTCGCACGTAGCGGGGTCCTGCCCTGCCGTGATTTGCCGTGTCTCTGCCTGATGTAACGCAGACTACGCAAAGATTTGTATGTATATATATATATATGTAGACAGGTAATACTACGTAGGTACGCAAGTGTGGTCGAAGAGTTGGCTCTCATTCGTTGCTTTTCTGCCGTCCTGGCGAGCGTGGATGCCCACGCATGCGCATGAGTCTCTGTTTTGTACACTCACTTGTACTTACTCGACGTGACGAGAGGGGTACTCGTATGTTCGCTAGGCGCACCCTTAGAAAAAAGTCCGTAGGCCTTTCTTACGTTTCCTTCGTATTTGCATACATGTGAGAAGCGCTGCGAGTGTGTACGGACACGTTAGTTTTTTTATCTCGAGAAGAATCGGGAGTACGCCCACCAAAGAGCAGCCGCAAGCTTCCGACTCAGTTCAATACGTGACGTCATTCGGTATTCGTCAGTCGCCTTTCTTTGCTACAAGAATGTTAATATCGTTTGTCATCTTGCAGCTGCGCAACCGTGCCTTTCTCTCCATTATATCCGAATATTAGACTTCAGACTGTCTCCTGTCGGGATGAGATACTCTAAGCCTACAGGCCACTGATAAACACGTATCATTTTGCGGTCAAGGCGAACCACGTGCCTCGTTTGTAGGTGTAGGAGTGTACGACAGCGTCGACAAACAACTGCCATCTCTGTCGACGTCCTGGTGCGGTTTCGACGACGTTCGCAAGTACGTGTATGTGCATCCGTATACCTGCACATGCATACATACGCATTTATTGACTGCACGCTATAGAGACGGACGCGAGAGGAAGCAAGCAGTCTGCAGCGGCACAAGGTCAGTTACATTTCGCTAGTACCCCTGCTCCGACACACCAGCTGCTGTGTAGTATATTTCTTCGACAACAACGACGGTTTTGGACAAGTGACGCACTGCGTGCATAGATATCTCCCTCTAGTTATTCCTTGTATTTGAATAATGCATACACATATACGTATATATATATACATATATACATATGTATGGAGTAGCGCATACGTATGGTATACAAACACGTCGGGGTAGTACGTTCGCCTGCACACGGGTACAGAGGAAACTCTGGGAAAACTCTGCTCCGGCAGAAGAGGACGACGCCAACTGGGAATGGAACTCCTACATTACTTCAGTACTAAAAGCTCACAGAGGGAACGCAGGGAGCGACTCATCAAAAATTAGTATCTGGTCGTGCTGCAGGCGAATGCGTAGGTTTGTGGTAGTTTGTCGCTGTACTGTGTTTGTCTGAAGGTGCCCACCACGCGGTGCAAAGGCATTGCATTTGTGTGGAGGAAGAAGAGTGAAAATAGTGCCACGGTTAGCGTGTGACCCATGCAATGCCGCCGTCTACGTGCGTTCCGGCAGCACTTCAGTGTACGCTCTTCAATTTACGTGCAGCGTCACTGGAGGTAGACATTAGCAACTTTATGTTCACGAGCACCTGAATACGTCTGCTTGATTCACCAAGCATACAAGGCCTCCGTTCTCACGTCGTAAGAGCTCACTCTCCTTAATGTTCGCCATAAGCGTCCACCAGTGTACGCAACTGCAGACGTAGGCACGTACAAGAAACCTGTGTACACGTAAACGCACAAATATGCACGTAGGGGCTGCCCCACCACTGTGCCGAACAATATGACTGCGTCTCCTGTGATCCCGTGTACACGGAAGCGCGTGAAGTGGAGGGACATGCGACTGTAATGTCCTGGGAGGGTACGGATATTAAGTATCTCCGCGTGTTACTGGGCGGAGAGAACAGGCGAGTCGACGCTGTTAGAAATTGGACGAATCTAGGCGTGCGTATGAACACTGTAAAATGACATATTCAATCAGCTCCACTACAGGCGCTAATTCACTTCGTGTCAAGTGGTTACACTGGCGGTGTGCTGTGCATGGTTTCAATCCGTGACATGTCTTCCATGGCGTACTGTTTTATACAGACACCTCATTTACCGAGCAGCGCTTGTAAGATAGAAACAACGGAAGGTATGTAGTTCAGGTGCGCATGAGACGTCTGCGCTGAATATCCAGAAACGCCATCTTCCACCCACGAAGCATTGCCCCTCCACTGTGCCCGAAATCCTTCAAGGTAAGCGCAGATGGCTTTTTCACTACTGGAAAGACTATGCGCTGCCATTCCGCTTACTGCACTGCAATGGCAGCGATCCGTCCCGCGGGCACACGCTGCCGTCGTCTACACGGCTACTGCTTACGTGCTTGTAGGCGCTACGGATGCGGTACACTTATTATTCTGCCTGTCTACCGGTTTATCGAGTCACATGAAACGCGTGTATATCTGCGCGTCACACCGTATCCACACCGCGTATCCATCTCTGTCTGCCCATCCGTCTGCGCATATCCTACGCACAGTGTTTCAACTGCAATGTTTCAACCGTGTCCCATCGAGACCCTGTATACCGTCGGGACTCAGTCTCTTTTTTCTGTGCCACGCAAAAGTGCATGGTCTTACGTGTTATACTCAGCTGAAACTGCGCGTGCGGCAACAACTGCCCGAGCACCACTGCTGCCACAATTTGCAGGGGGGGCTCACTGCGGTAAGGGGGAGTTACTGCTGTTCAGGAAGACAACATTCAATGTTGGTCGAAAGCGCCCTGCACCGGCATAATCTCACTACCGCGACTGCACGCACACATATACAGTATAGACATCCCTGTATCTGCAAGTGTGCATGTATGCACTCCACGATGATAATGCGTCGACGGAAACATATGCGCCAAATCTCCTTTATAGACATAAAAATATATGCACTTGGTTAAAACGCGAAACTTTATATGTATATGTATATATATTATATGTGCCTACATCTGTGCGTACACATACACGTATGTGAATAATAAGGCGACTCCTGTTCAAATGGCTACATACAGGGGGCGTAACGGTAGCCGCTTGTGTCCCTTCTAGGTGCAGCACCATCCGGCAAACACTTTCACCTGGAAAGTCGAAGAAAACTCAAGCCGGAACGTGCATAATACCATATTTTCTGTGTGTGTATGCGGACACGGTAGGGTCCGGAAGAAAAAGTGGTGCAGAGACTTCACAGATATCACTTGTATGACCAAATTTTTACATATAAATAATCTTCACATATATCTGGACCTCCGGGAAATCATGACCAACACACGCACGTATACAGTTTGCGAGTACGTGTTCCCGCGTTTCCACGTGTACACATGTCTACCTTCATGTGTCAGAATACAAGGGAAAGCACCACGCCGAGGTACATGTTGACAGTTTGTAGAATCACTTTATAGTAACGGTATACACATGTGTACGAGTCCTGATGTGTATTCGTCGACGTCTTCGTTCTCTACACCAGGTGTTACCGGTGTTGCGGAACAACAAGCTAGATTGCCGCATAACTATATTCTACACGACGCGGAGGGAAATCGTATTGTAAGCTGCTGCGTCCAGACGTCGACCTTTGCTAGAATGCGAGCCTAGTCGCGCATTCTTGTCAACTCCACAAAGTGCTGTACACACTGAATCTGTTCCTACTTACGTCGGTTGTACGACTTCCTGCTTCCCTTAAACGGCCTTCTCGCAGTCCTTTCAACGTTGGTTTTGAGTGGCAGAGTCCACACGCCTTTTTTCGTTTCCCTTCTTGCACGTGACAGCAGACCCTAGTCGTTTGAACCTGATCCCATGCAGTCATATGTCGGTATGTCACAGTCAATGGCGCTTGTCGGTAGAGGCCACACGCTGCTTGTGGATACTGTTCCGACACTGTCGGTGTCACGTGACGGTGAGGCAGAAAATGGCAATTCCACGCCACAATTCTGCAGCCGGCGACTCACCCAGCGAAAGCCTCTTCTTATCGCGACCTGCAGCCTTTTTCGCGTTCCTAAATAGGGTGGTGTATTGCACGATTCTATGCTGCTTTGCGAACAACCATGTCGCAGGAACAGAAGTCGACCAGCGACTAGCTTTCTTAGGCGGTCCTCCTCTTCCGAAACTTGTAGGCCTTCCCGTGGAGAAACCCCTTGTGCAGACCCAAAAGGAACTCCTCCCCTCGTCCCCTCCGAATTATCTAGGCTTCCCTCATTTGCTGCGTCTTCAGCCTTCGCCTGCGCTGCGAAACCAGCAGCCGACCTCCTGCAGTATGCAAAATCACGCCTTGTCGTTGAGATTTCATTGGTACCCTCCTTTGCACGCAGTCCTGCCACAGCACCGGCGGTGGAGGCGGGGCGTGCCTCAGCGGGACTGCTTTTTGGCGTAACGAGACAGAACTCTGACGGAACAGGCTTGTTCCTTTTCATTCGGCTAACCCTACCCTCTTTCTTGGGCGATCCTCTCCTCTTTCTGCCCACGTTGTAGACTCCTTCAAGTCTTTCGACCGCATCCGATTGAGAGAACTTCCTTGCTCCTTCTGCATGATGTACAGGATGCTTCAACGGGTCTCTAGAGAATTGGGCTTCTTGCACGAGTGTCCCACCTGCGGGCGACAAATTAATGGCTAACCGGCCTTTCTCCGCTCCATGACCACGACTTGAGGTGCGCTCTTCTACAGGGAAGCCCACCAGCAGGCGAGACGCTGACAGTCGTAAAGGCTTTGACGGCGACTGTGGAGCCCCAGAATCTGCAGTCTTGAAAGTGCGGTCTTGTGAGAAGCTACAGAGAGGCCCCGTGGTTCCGTCGTCCGCCAGGATATTGCTTCTAGCATCAACCGCGGGATCTTTCTGTAAAGCCGGTGCGGGCCGGCGACTCTTCATGAGCAGTTTCACTTGTGGTGGAAAGTCTTCTTCATCAGGAAGAGATGAAGCTCTGGAAGGGCGGTCTTTTCCGTGCTGGGCTAGAGGATGCATATTTAATTCACTCGGGGCTTCTTCGTCATATCCACTTTTTTGTGTCCGCACTACTCCTGACGGAAGCTCTTCACGAATACCTGCAGGTGCCACCTCTGTAGTGCAGCCCAACGCTCCCGAGAGGAGGTGCTCGTTCGGGCCTTTTGTGTGTTCCGGACTAAGCCTGTTCGCCCGTCGCAAACGCGTCCACCGTTGACGCCAACTGTGCACAGCACCTGCAGCTGTTCCTACTCCAGACTTTCTTTCGGAGATAGGGTAGGTTTTCTCTAGACGCCCTGCATGCACATCCTTCCTTATATGCTCACCTGGTTTCCGCACGGAGGACACCGAGTTCGGAAGTGAATTTGTACACGCACTCCATGCCGTAAACAGTGCATCCCAGCCTGGCAGCGCCGACGAGGCGTTAGCGTGTTGCACGGAGACCCTTGATTCTTCTGGAGTAAGCTCAGGTGCACCGTTAAATGACGCAGTTTCTTCTTGGATACACGGAATGGAAAGTGGTTCCGTCGTCGTTTTCTCTGCAGTCAAGCACGCTACATCCTTTGAACAACACCCAAATGCCGTTTCGGAGGTTTCAGCGACCAGTGGCAAGGCCTTCCCTTTTTTGAATGTGGCCGCAGACTCAGTTGAGTCTCCAGGTGTCTCCTGTCCTTTCCAGCAGGGATGAGCTACAACATTCTCACGTGTTTCCCTTTCACCGCAAGACAAAGTCTCAGCAGTAACTCTTAATAGCAGAACATTTGATTTGTTCTGCCTGGGAGACTGAACAGAACTAGGAAACCACTTGGCCAACCGACTTCTGAGAATGCTTCTAGACTCCTCGCTTGTAGTCATTACAGTAGAAAAACAGGGGACCGAAGAGTGTGTCGTTCTTCTAGTGACCTTCACACGCTGAGTTGGCGAGTCCTTCTCAGTTGTATCATCAAGAAGGATGGTGGAGGCGGTGCACGAATACACCGCACGCCTGTTCCTACTACGATTTGGGCTATCCATCATCTTCCTGATTTCTTCGTCCGAAGTATCCGGCGCAGAGGAATTGCTTTCTAGGCTCCTTTTCTTCAACAACGTCAACGTCCCCGTCGTTGAAATCAATGTAGGAACACTTACTGACTGTTTTCGACGTACTGGTAAAGGAAAACATTGTCTCCGCTGTTCTGCGCAGTCGCCGGTCGAGCACGAAGGATGCAAATGCGGAGTAGATGGCACTGAAGCAACAATGTTATTGGTAAATTCGTCACTTGCCAGTGCCGCAGTGCTCATCAAGAAGGCGACACCGGAAACAATAGACTCGTCATGTTCGACCTTGACTGAGGACTCCGGTTTGCTGCGTGCGGCTCTATTGGACGAAGTGTGCGAGAACCGTTTTTCAAGCGTCCCTACCCGCGCTGCCTTCTCCCGCTTGTCCTTCAGAACAACTCTCCCTGCTGCACCATAGGAGCTGGGAACTTTTCCTCCAGTTTCCGTAATGCACGCGTGGGTCTGTTGGAGCATCGCCAGCCCACTCTTGCGCTTCTGTTGTTTCGATAGGCTTGCCTTTCCTTTCACTCTTCGTGTGTTCACCACCTGCGCATTAAAAGCGCCTTCTGGCGCCTGTTGGCAGCAGCGAGCATCTTCCGTTTCTTGTCTTCTCGCTGCTTCCTCTGTAGACGAACATTGTTCGTGGTATTCCGGAGATTCCACGTCTTTTGCAACTGAGGGTGAAGCGATATGTGCATTCAAGCTGCCTGCGCTGCTAACTGGCCTCTTTGTACCCGTACAGGATTGGCTTCCCTCCGACCTTGAAGTTCCCCGGCTGTGTACACCTGTTACGTTTTCTACGGCTGCGTTTTCCACAGCCAGTCTCCTTTTTTCTACCAACGGATGAAGCAGCGTCTTTCCGTGGACGTCGGAAGGCAGATTCCTTTTTCCCCTTTGTTGGAATTTTCCTTCTGTTCCATGCTTACTGTGGGATGCCAACAATCTGCCAACCTCCGGAAATCTCCGTTCAACTTGTGAATGATCTTCACGCGAAAATGTCCGGGCACTCTGCAGTCTTCGCTGAGACGCTTCATGCCCTTTCCCTTTCGGCACAATCTCGACGCCTCCCTGCGCGCGACCAGGACTTTGTTCTTTTTCTAGCTGCACCGCGCTGTTCAAAACAGAATCGGATTTTTCCCCACATACACGTCTTTACGTGTGCACCAGTTTAAGAGAGTCACGAACGTGCGAACACCAAGATGACTAAAAACTGTCTCTTCAACTTCCTCGGAAGCCGCAGGGCTATAAATTTGACTGGGATCACTCTCAGGTGCGATTTATGACTGCACATGTGTGTCATCCGTCATAAGGAGTAAAACGACGGACCCATATTGAGACTAAGTCGTGATGTGCGGGGGAAAATGAAACTGCGAACTTTGAGAACAGTACACAGTGGTGCTGTGTTTGATACATAGTGATACTTAGGTGTAAAAGCTTGTTCATGCACGTGGGCGTACACTGGAACTTTGGGATATGGGGGCATTTGGTTCTTTGTCTCGACTCGGATCCGCAAGCAAGCAGGCATACTCGCAAGGTAGTACGACAACGGGGTGTCGATACTATCGAGAACGTTCATCATACAAACGTGAGCAGCGTTGGTCAGGACAGGTCGACGCTCCGTTAATGTCTAATGTCCTTCGGACAACGACACTCTTCCACGCACGCATCTGTGAGAGTGTACAGTACATTAAAGCATCGCTACATATGTACACAGGTGAGGCTAGAGCTGCGCATACCTGCACGAGCGCTCGTGAGTAAGAAAGTGCCGACCGTTCACGACCACAAATTAGAACGCTTACCGCGACATAGCGTCCAGACTTTTGTAAGGCTTCTCAGAGTCATTCCCTTTTTTCCGTAATGCCCGGTGCTGCTCATCCACCCTACTCTTCACCGATTCCTTCGCCTGCGGCAGACGTTCACTTGCGATACAAACTTTTCTTGAACTGGCTTACGCAGGCATACTGGTTTTCGAGTCAGACGCCACGTGGCTACACAGACTTAAAAGGGTGTCCACACGTCCGTAAACAAGAACAAGAACACACCGGTATACTTTCGAAACATTCGCTTGCTTGTAACTAACAGAACGTACAGAGACAGTTGTTTACATAGGAGAAAGCGAAAATAGACGGCATGATCTAGGTAGTTGCGGCTACGACTTCGAGTCCACGCGCGTGTACTGCGCTACGTCAGAGCATACCCTTGTGAGCTCTGTGGAGCAAACGAGCGTTCGCACGCCCACACCCGTAAAAGCGACCCACCATTATTACGCCGACAGAGTTGTTCTGCTTTTTTACCCCTATACGTACGTAGATCTTTGGAATCAAATAAACGGTCCGGTGCCCACAATTACTCTGACGTCCCTACCCTGTAGGACCCTTGCGCACGTACCGACGTATGTGCACACACACACGCAGGGCAATGTGCACACACACACGCAGGGCAAGACTTGTGCATCAAAAACCTTCGCAGATCTGCTCTGCACCATTCTGTCACATCTGTAAGCGTACAGGTCGACATGCTCAAGAAAAGGTAGCCGTGCAGAGAGAAAATGTCAGACAAGATCAAGAGAAGCGCACCGAACAAGGAAAAGCTGTCCAGGAGAATTCTAATTATCATGTGGCTGCCAGCACCAGACACTGCTGTCCTTAAGACGAGAACTCACGGCCGCGGGGTGTGGAGTTTCGTTCCCAGACTCTGCACCGTGTGCGTATACCACGACGTTAGCCAGGAAGGTGTACGCCAGCAGTAGGAATAGGGAAACTGGGAAAGCCCACCGTTCAGGCTTTTTTTTTTAAGTGCTGTTCTTTCGTCCATCTTGCTGGCGCCTGCTGTCAAGGATGTACAGGTCGTTAGCTGCCCTGTGTATGCGCCCGTGGAAATTCAGGTGCCTTCGACACACTGAACTCTCCTAACATATGTCGCTAGATGCACATGAGGCGCGCCCCTGCGCGAGCTTCATTACAGTGATGTTGGACTCCCTCTACATGTGTAAACCTGCGTAAGTACGTAGGTGGAACTGGAAATCGATACGCGTGTGGTCGGGGATGCCGACAAAGGATGAGACTGCCAAGTAAAAGGTTAAGTCCATTTGGGCGGCAGGTGCAAACTTGACGAGGCAGCATGCCATAGAGACCCGCTGGACAACAGACACCTTTAGGAGAGAACGGCCGCTGAACGGCTGGCGGGGTCTCCTGTCGAGCGTGCAGCACCACACACTTTCAGAACGAACACACACGATCTGCGAATACGCTTGATGATATTGGGAACGAATCATGAGACACCTGGCCGCCACGCAGCAAAGGTCGAGTGTTCATCGACAAAGAAAATCACTTGTCAGCCTGCCAGAAAACTTGGTTCGCAATTATACACTTCAGAAGGGTCACTTTTCAAGCGCGTCTCTTGACTCCGCCTGTTCAGCCGGGAGAACACAATGCGTGATGCTCCTCTTCTTTATCACAATCGTTGTTATACCTGACAAGCGACACTCTCGAGTGCCGCGGAGTAATTCATATGTTTCACTGAGACGTGGAAAGCTACCACCCGTGTGGACGGCATCGCCGTCGGCAAGGCCCCAATGTAATCCGTGGAGACACTGCCGTGATCTGACAGCAGCGGCGTGGTCTTCGACTCACGACAGAACTGGCATCAATCTATGCTGCTGCAGACACGTTTATACCACCGCCGTGTCCGCCTCATCTCGTGACATTTAACCAAATTTGTCATTTCGTATACTGATTCACGTGATGGTCTGATACTGGGCACGGACTCTATCATGTAATTGGTGTTGGTGAAGCGTCAGCGTCACATTGGACGAGGGGCCCAACTGCGGAATTGAGACGCAACGTGCCCGGACAGTCATGGCGTCTTCGCATAACATGCACATTGCGTGTAGTATGGACCTCGATCTGTTGTGGCTGACCACTAGACGCAGAAAAGATATCCGTAGGAGCACTGCAAAAAGTACCTGACAGGGTAGTGTAAGAATAGTTCACATGGGTGTTTGTTGCCAGAGACACGCAGCCCTCCCATCTCACAAGCAAAGGACCTCACTTGCCTGCCTCCGCAGAGACAACGCGTTCGATGCCCTCCTTCTACCGTTGACCGTCCCTGCCCACACGCCAGTAATTCTGTTGTTGTTCGCGCGGTCTGTATTTTTTCCTTCTTCGCAGAGCTGTCTAGTCTGTATACATTATTCTGCTAACCTGTGCCCGATCAGTGCTTCCGTCTACGCCGGTGTCGCGGCTATTTACATTCCACTCGAGGATGCTATTCCTGCTGGGCGCGAACCTAAAAACCCCCGTGTTGGGCCGACAAAGACGAGCATCAACCCCGCAAAGGGCAACGACGAGAAAGATTGTCGAGTTACCTTCACGTCCTGCCAGTGATTATTCCTGTGTTAGTACGGAGACGCAATTTGACCAGCGCTTGCCACCTGTTCCAAACTTATTCGTGCCACCCGTGAGTTCGAAGCATCATCTGCTAATTCGTAAATTTCGAACAAGTGTTGAGTTGAAAATCATGACTGCAATTGTGCCAGATTAGTTGTCGGGAGTTCCGCGAGTCGGGTGACGAACTACGAAGGTGGAGGAAACGGCATACGGTCTCCCTGTGTTTTGCACCCGAGAACCGAGAAGACATCCACGTGCACATCAGTGAGAATGGAAGTAGACGAGGTTTAGATTAAGTCCTCAACTCGTAGGTTTTTCACTAGGTACAGCCCCAAGCCCGAAATGAAATTACCTGTTTGCGTCTTGCTGTCACAAAGATGCTGTCGAAATGTCCTCCAGGTGAGTGCCTAGCAACAAGCCAGGGGGCGTTTACTGATAATCACAGGGAAGAGCAGCCAATGGTGTGTCCCTCGTATCACGAAGAACGGCGATTTTTTTGATAACGCGTGATCTGGCACAGCGAATGCGTATCTGTGGACTGTTGCTGGGCGCAACAATGGCTCTACGCACCTTTTGATACATTAGCACGCACGCAAGCCACCAGCAGCAGTGGAGAGCATACGCGGCCAGGACGTATGCATTGTCTTGGCGTGCGTTCTATGTATACACATACAGATAAATGTATGTGAATTGTACTCTACACCTTGTTCCACGGTGACCACGGCACTGTATAGGTGATCGAAGAGCGGAATGCAGAGAGACGGGGGACGCCCCTTCTTTTCGAGTAGCTCTGCATGATGAAACTGTGTCCATTCTTTGCGCTCTTGTAAGGTTGTGATGCAGGAGGAACGCCTTGAGTTTTCGTTGCACCTGGGGCAATCAAAAATTGCCTTATCTCCAGATGAATGAGACTCGCACGTACTGTCGTGAATAACTATAACGCATCGGACGAAGCAGATAAATTTGCTCCACAACTGTGGTCAAGGTCGTGCACCTGCACACATGCAGGCAAGCAGTGTCAGCCTTTTAGAGGGTAGGTCAGCAAAAACCATCTGACCAATTAAGAAAGAATGATATCCAGCTCTTAGCAAAGCAGGTGGTGACAACGTCGCTCTTTCTTCTTAACATACACGAAACGCGTTTGCCTTCAAGCTCGAGTATATAAATCCGACGGATGTCTGCGCCTCAAAGCAAGAAAAAACAACTCAGTGTTACTATTGCATGCATTCAGCTGGAAGGGAAGCGTGTCAATCGTCATAGTAACTAAATGACAAGCGTGTTGCTTCTTTGTAGTGACCCCGCGTGCGGTTTTCGCGAGATCGAGCACGATCTGCGTTGAGGTAAAGTGGGACAGGAGCATCTGAAGTGATAGCACACATGTGTGATATCCGTCGGCACTCTTCACACGCGCACGACAGAACTACCCGTTCTGTGCCGGGTCAGTGCCCTATAGTGAACTTTGTCTTCTTGGAAATTCTGTATGTCACATGAATTTACATGACGGGATCACCATGCGCGTATCGGACTTGCACGTCGAGGGAACTGTCGTACGGTTCCGACTCAACTTTACTGCTCCTGGCGTTCGAAGTTTTGTGTGTGGTAAAATCGGCGGCCTTCACGAGTAAGCAGAACGTGGAAGGACGCAAAAGCCTTTGTGCGGAGGCTGCTTTCTTCTATACCAGCAAACATGAAGGTTGTGCATTGTGAGTGGGGAGCGCTGCGAATGCTGCAGCATACTGTTGCAAGCAGCAGTAGCTCGAAGCGATGTTGATGTACCCCTCGACACGACTATTCGGCAGCCATAGTACGTACACGTATGTCCTTTTGCTGAAGTGTAAAGAGGCGTACATCTCAACCCACATATGCGCGCAGGTATTTCTGTGTGTGTACTCATGCGAAGGGACGTATACACGGACCTGCCCACGCTCCCTTGTGCAGACGAGTGCGCATGAAGTGGCGAGGTCAGCTCGGCTGAGTGCTGAGCTGCAGTGAGGTAACCGGAGGTATTTCAGGTGGGCGCGTTCGAACAGCAGTTTATTTTATCTTAAAGAAACGTATAAATGCGTTTGTGATGTCACTGAATTCAGGGCAGGAGACGGCTTGCACACAGGCTCTTGCGCAGTCGGGAAATCATCCAGGAATGCTTTTTCACGTAGGACTTTGTGCAGTTCGAAAACAGACGCACGCACAACTGTTTTGAAGTACAGCGCACGTCGCGTGAGAGCAGTCGCAGGAGGCTTCCAGCGGAACAAGGGACTGTGAGCGTCTACCGTACGAAACGGGGGCGATAACGCTTCGAGTCCTGGGGTGTATACAGACACGCACAGTTCATGTAACCGGTACTTCGGGCTGCCAGGATACAACGAAGAAACCATCTTCAGTGCATTTGTTCAGAGCAGAAAAACACAGTACAAAATGAAAGTGTTCCTAGTGCGCCACTGGAGGCAGTGTGGACGAATATCTATTTTGTATGGAGACAACGCGGTCTGTGTAGGCAGCATTTCGGGAAAAGGCGTTCACAAACGTGTTGCTATGAGTATCAGGCAATAGCGTGGAACGAAAGTGAGCTAGCGCACAGCTTAGAACAAGGCAAATTCACCGGACATCTCCCGCCTCACCCGTCGAGCTGGTGGAAGTGTAGGTGGAGGCTTTACCGTTCTTGAGAGGCAAGGTCTACAGTGCGTCCAGGCGCCTTCGTCAGAGCCTTTCTCTGCGGATACAATGGGGTGACTACAACTGTCAATAATCGATCTGCAGAACCCAACAGGCGGAACATTTCAAAGGAGAGAACACACAGCCGTGTCCGGCAAGGGGAAGTACATGGTGTTCACTTGAAGACACGTTACATCGTCGACTGAGAAATAGGTCCTTCATTCCGTCAGATGACCGTCCTCAAGCACGCGAAGTTGTACCCTTGCGCGCAATGTGCTACAAGGGTGCAACAGCAGCTACAAGAAAGCAGGGACCCAATTGTGTCTCCCCTGCGAGCCGACTGAGCAGACGCAACTGCAAGGAGTGGCGAAACGTATGTATGTGGCAGGTCGTAAAGACGAACATGACTACCGAGGCAGGAACGTTAGGCAGTACAGCTCAAACTTCTACACGTACGTAAATACCATCATCAGATTCATAAGCTTCAGCCTCAGTGACGGACTGTAGCGAGTTTCGGAAAGATTATAGACGTAGCGCTGTATATAGGAGCCGCCTCCTGAAAGCGTTCACATGCCATTTATTTCCTTCTGGAAGTTATGGTATTGAAAAAGCCCAGGGGTGACGCCGTAGAACGACCGCTCGCGGCAGAGTCTTGGAGGGAAGGCTCGTGTTGTACGCTTGCGCAAGCTCTCCACTGTCGGGCTCTCAGCGAGAAGTGCTGTGCAGGTAACTTAGGCACGATACACACTATCAAGCCTCCCTGCCTGCCTCAAGGGACACACACGGACGCACAGGTGCACCAGCGCACACGGCGCATATACACATATATACCTCTCTCTCTATAATTATGTAGATGTACGTACGTACAGACGTACACACCCCTTTACATATATATTTTTATATATATATATACACATGTATATATATGCATACACGTATACGTATGAACGTACAGGTTAAACGTGTGGTCGTACACAGTTTTTCACACCGCAAATCAGAAATGGCAGCTTTTTAAGGGCGCAGGTGTGATTACAGCGCTACCATCATTCGTAGTCATGTGTGGAGAGAATTTACAGTAGCCTTTCTGACAAAGTACATTTGCAAGGCTTTGGAATCGCGAGTAACAATATTATGACATATTCCTTGTTTGAAAAGATATAACGTCTTCCAGTAGCTCCACGATAACCCCAGGAGATTAAAATGTGCAAAAGTGCGCCCGCAAAGAGAAGGGGGTTTTTCCTTCTAACACTACGCTTGATATAAGGTCTCTACACGGACTGTCCAACTGTGTCGAGTGGACGCCCCACACTAAAAGTATCCACCCCGCTTCCTCAGTATTATTCCGACAGTAGGGCTTCCGACATAGTTTTCTGTCCACTCACTTCTCACGAATTAACGTCGCCGGTAACACAGGCTTACCAGTAGCCATATGTACACTTATATATATATATATACATATACCTAACGGGAGAGAGCTAAATGCGAATGCGCGCGTGCTCGCAGTCCAACGTGGAATACAACGTAAATTGAGTGAATACAAAGAGACGTAAACCATGTGAGCAAATATGCGTGTCGTTGCATAGAGATGTACAGGCGTGTAGACCGTTGACTTCGACGCGCGTCGGCCAACCTCACATTGTATACTCAGATGATGTTGTGACCTACACGGGTCACTCACGAGCACAAACGAACGTAAACTTGTCCTTCATCACTAGCTCTGTCACGTGCTACTCTGGTGTGCTGCGCCTTTGACAGGAGGAAACTGCTGAAAACACGACGACGAAGGAGTGCCTCCTTAACCCCTCAGCACAATAAATCGGGTCACTTTTGAAAGGCACGTCAGTGACCTTCACCGGCATGTGAAGGCTCTACGCGCCGGATTGATGAGAGTTTCTGTGTACCCTTGCAAAATTCTAGGAGGCACGGGGCGGACAACATTCGCCTCTCACACAAGGTCACTCCAGCTGCCCTCGCAAAGTCTTCCCCGCAGCGCCTTATTGCTAGGGTTTTTCCGAGTGTTGCCTACGCAAACACAGTAACGAAGCTGCAGCATATAATTTGTAGCTTCGAATGCTGAGGTGTGTGTGAGGTATGTGTTCAAACCTAAAACCTATATCAGGATACAAACACACTTACAGCCACCTTTCAAGGCGTGTCCACCGCATCTGAAAATACGAGTGTGTTAACCACCACGAAAATTCAGCGCTATGCAGATGACATCCGACGTGTACGTGCATGTAGTGTGCAGTCAAGGAGTGAACGCGCGGGAGAATTAGAAGTTCAGACATCACGACACTGAGCACACGTGGAAAGGTAGACGCTGCACTCAGCAAGCAAGCAGCCCGGCGGCAAAGCGGCAGAGACACACTCTTACTTCCTGCATATGTTCCCCTTCTCAGCCGGGCCAGGGATATACAAGCGTATGACAGACGACAGTGGGAACACGTAAAACGTGTGCGGAAGTGAGATTAATATGCAGTCGTGGATAATGAAGACGGTTCCGTGTACACACGTGCATCTGGAATATAGATTTTTCGTACGTTTACAGGTGGGGAGACAATCTGCGTTTCCGTCTCTCCTTTTCCACCCTTTTGTTCAGAAATAAGCATCACTTCCGTCTTTTCGACTCACTAGAGAGAAGGAATACGTCGCTTCCCGTATCTCCTTTCACCGTTTCGTGAGGATACTCGTACTCCTTCCGCTGTTAGCCTTACCACATATTTACATAACCGTATATATATCTGTTGTGCGTAACGGGGTGAAGGTATATTAGAAGTATATACTTTCATACCCTTCTAATATATGGGTATCGGATTTCCGGCTTTTGCGTCCACGCTTCTGTTTGCAACTTGTCATGCCTCACACCGCTCTGCTCAGAAGGAATAGTACCAGCCATCGTAATTATTGCATCCGTCCTCCAGATGTTGTTTCAGAAATCCTCTCGTGCAGCGTCTGGCCCGCCGCAAGGTTTCCGCGGGAACACCTCTCTCTTGCTGCGTTGCCCTGCCTCAGTACGTATACCACAGAAGAGGGTTTCTATTTACCGGTGTTTCTTTCCGTTTCAATCCGCGTCGCAGTCCCATTAGGAGACCTTTTACACTCGCACGTATGTATTTATACATGTATTTATACATGTATATCTTTGCCGTTCCTCATGTTTCCTCTGTGTGACGCTGTTTTGAATATCAATTCATTAATGGAGTTCTTTTTTCTCACATGCCTCCTTTTTTCTCTACGCGCACACCACACACGGCAACACGAATCTCTCTAAGTATATGTTATGTACTCACAGGTCTACACGCCCACAGATGGACATATTAGAGTGACATCTCTCGCCTTCGGAACAACGAACCTCCCTCGTATGCATCCTTTTTCGACGTCGCATGTGCACCTGTCGCAGAAGTCGATTGCAGAAAAGCGTTTTCGTACCTGTGCACATATACGCATGCATACATACGAGTAGAAAACCATATATATATACATATACATATATACATATATATATATGTATGCGTGAAGACGTCCGTAAGTACAGGTGTTACACATCGTGAAGTTCTTGTCGACGTCCGTAAGTTCACGTATTGCACATAGGGCGGTGAACTTCGTGTCTACGCATAGTTGTATGCAGGTTTATGTATATGTGTATATGCCCTCAAATGGGTGCATGTGGAAACGCTGCACCACTACTTGTTCTTCGCGGAGTATGGCTATCATTCCTCGCTTCGCAGCTACATGTCAATACCGCAACAAGACCTGTGTCCCCATTTGTGAGTGGAACAGTGTCTTTTCTCTCACTGGGCCCTCGGAACCCCCAAGCAAAGTTTTTTCCCCCCGCTACGGATCATCCTCGTATGTGAAAGCATTCCACACTTTTCACTGGTTGTAAACGTGGTAACTCCTCCTTCGCCGACCACTTTAATGCAACTTTCATGCGTAGTCAGCTTCATTCTCTTCCACTCTGGTGCTCACCAACAATTACAGTTGCGGTTCCCACGCGGTTTTCTGTCACAATTTAATTTCTTCCCCTTCCCGCTCGTGTGAGCGCACACATTATCTATCGTGGCTGTCAGCAGTTGCCGCTGAATTTTGAGATTTTCTCTTGGGGGCCGCGATGGCTATTCAGCGCACATCCGCCGGCCGCATGCGTTGGCCTCGCTTGTCTGGTCGCGAAGCTACTCTGCGGCAGACTGGACTGAAGACACGCTTAGGGCTATGGCCGCCCAACTCGCGAGTTCCTCATTTTGATACAAGCCAGGAGCACAACGAGGACTGAGTAGTACTTTTTCCTTCAGGCGCGCTTACTCTTTCACCGCGGGACCTGCACAGCGGCATCGTTGGTTTTAGTTAGATTTCTCAGGTCTCTCCAAGCACTCCCTAACCTCTTTCAACATATACGCCTTTTGTATGTCCTTTTCAATCTTCCTGTACTTCATCCGCTGCACGTGAAGCAAGCCCTACGCGGATACTTGGCTTCAATTTCCGAGGTGCTCTGCGTATGCGTAGGCGACTGCAAGGAATGGCGGCTTTTTTGTAGGACGACGTCGTCGGTAGTTCCGCTTTTCATATGGAGACCAACGTTTCGTAGGAGGAGGTATTCACGGATAGCTTGTGGCCTACGTCGTCCTTTTGGACTCCTCGTGTGCAGTCACTTTAGGCCGGCATCGGTGACACGCTCTCTTACCTCCAGCCGTTGGCTTCTAATGGGCTGACAGTGGTCGTTCTGTATCGATGCATGACAACTGTCTGAAATCCCCAGCCGCCCAACGAAAAAGCAACGAACGCAAATACCTGGAGGCTTTTGTTCCGTAGACCGCACTCGAGGACTTCGCCGGTTTCTTACCGCATTAAAAATATGTGTTTACTCAAGAACGCACACACCTTAACACATTTCCGTGTATGTATTCTTGGGCATACATCCATGAACACATGCGGAATGTCTGCACGTCAGTGCGCACCCATGAGAACTGGCGCCTGAGTCTGTGAACTGGCACCATTTTCATTTCTCTGAGATAGGGCGCCGGGCCTCTGCAGTTCTCAAAGCTTGTTCCCCGCCTCCTTGCTCTTCGTCAGCACTCTCGTGTTCGGTCTTGTCCCTCTCCACTCCCCGTGATGGGGACTGTTGTCTCACTGCTGCCCTCGGGTCTTGCTGGTGGTTTAGCAATCTGTAGTCCATACCTAGAATCTTCGTAGGGATGTCCCTTGTGCGGTGTGCGCTTTTTTTCCTGGGGCGCCTCCGCTTTCTCCTGTCTCCACCAACGCTCCCCTACGGGCGGAGCCGCTGGGGCTCGTTTTGACTCGTTTTTAGCTGCTTTGCTGCTCTGTTAATATTTCACGTCCGACTTTCACGCTTTTATGTTTTGCGCCGCTGCGATTGCTGCTATTTATTCGTGTCCAGTTCGCTAGTAGGTGGTTAGCCAGTGTCAGGCTGTGGCAGTTATTTGGCTGTCGCCAGCACCGAGAGAGTTTTACTTGTCCCAAAAGCAGCGGATTCCGCAGCAACAGCATCAGCAGGTGGTGCAGGTCGAGCAGCACCAGCAACAGCCACGGCACGAGAAGATGTAGCAGATAAAGACGAGGTTCGACAGCAGCAGCAGCAGTTTCACCGTAACAGTAGCGCGGGCGATCTCTGGTGCAGCAGTAGCATCAGGAGCAGCACCCCGCGCAGCAGCGACAGCACGGGCTGGAGCAGTACTACCAAGGACAGCAGGAAGGAAGAGCCACGGCACCCCACCAGGGGCAGGCGACACGCCAAGAGGCGCGTGGACTCGGGCAGCAGCAGGAAGAGAGCAGCAGGAGCGGCAGCAGCGTTCGCAAGACGATCAACGGCAGCAGGATCAACAAGAGGAAAAGCAGGGGACGGAGCCGCCTGAGAAAAACAGCAGTTCAGCAGCAGGAGCAGCTTCGCTTTTCTGTAAGGGGCCCCTGCCGGTGGCGAGGCAGGCGCTTGCATCTCCACGGGCGTGACTTGGATTTTATCGAGCCGCCCAGCAGTGTTGCTTCTGGTGCCGGTTCTTCGCTGCTGCGTCTCTCTCTTTCTGGCCGTGGCTTTGTGGAACAGCGCCGCCGAATTTTCTCTTCGGCCGACTCTTTTCGCTGCTGTCTGTCTCTCTTCTTCTCCCTGTTTTTCGCTGTCGCCCCTGAGTGCAAGATGCTGCTGCTGCTGGGAGTTCTTCTGGTGCTCCTGTGCGCCTTGTTGCTGCTGCTGCTGCACGTCTGCGCGCCACCTTCGGGCAACTCCTTCGCAGCGAAAACGCGTCGCTTTTTTCTCCACTCGCTGCCCAGGCTGCTGTTGGCACTGCTCACGCGTTTCTGCGGAGCATCAGCTGCCGCTGCTGTTGTCAGTCTCTGGAAGTACGTCTTCTGCACGAATAACCCTCTCGTGCAAATTGTCTATCTCGCCGTCGTCGTCGGCGGCTACTCGCAGTTCTGTCTCCTCGGTAAGCCTCCGACACTGCTGGCGAAGAAGAAAGAACAAAAGGAGATATTCCCGCTCGGCTTTGGCTTCCCTTTCCTGTACACGAGGGGGTACTCTTTTTTCTACTGGAGTCACGCATAGGAAGAGGAAGGTGTGCAGTCGGATAAGCGGACAGCATACATGCTGCGGTACACTAACATGTATGTATATGTTTCTGCGTTCCTCTGCGTCTCTGGCTCGCCCTCTCACTCCATCTGTAAAGGTGTACAGACGAATCTGTGTGGAAGAGGTGCTTGCTGCTATGTAGCTGTGCCGCGCGCCTTACGCAGATTCGCTTCTGTCGGTCTGTGTATTCGTGTGTGAAGATCTTAGAAAAATTCCCCCAGTTTTGGCGCAGGTGTTTCTCTCGCACTGCGGTGGACAGCGACGAGTTTCTGCACTGGGCCGCCTCCTTCGTCTGACGAAGAGCAAAATTCCTCTCTTTTCCCGCTGCAGCAGGCGCCACGGGTTTTGCGTCCCAGAAGAAATGCCCGTAACTTTGTTCGTTTGCGTAGACCCCTACGTATCTATATACAGACATATATGTACACACATAAATAGTGCGGGAAAGCTACGAAAACGACCACAACTTATATATGTATAGTGGGAGAAGCTACAAAACGGCCTACATATATGTGTGTGGGTAGTGAAGAAGAGCGACTACACAGAGCTGTAGACACCTATGTCTGTAACGTTGTGAGAAAAGTCTCGTGGAGTTGCAGACATCTACGCGTATAACGTTGTGAGAAGGGTCTCGTCGGTGTATGCATATACATAGGTGTATGGACAGGTACCGGTGTAAGAGTCATTATGCTGATACCACATATGTAAATGTTACCTGTGGAAGGTTCGTCCGTCTCGTTTGTAAGCACTGACCTGTACAAGAGCCGCTTCGTATGTGACCGGATGCATGCATCCCTCCATACACATACGTACATACATAGAGACATACATACATACACATATATACGTGCAGACATACATGGACATGCGAACATCCATACACACACGTGTAGATGCATTCATACTGACACATACATACACATATACATATACACACATGCGTCCGCATAATCATACGTATACGCGTACATACAGATAGATACACACATACATGTACGTACATGTACACTCGCATACATATATACATATATATACGCCGACACACACATATATATATGTACATCTATCTACTGTAAGCACAAATGCAGTACATGGCATCAACGTGCCCATGTGTAAACGATGTATGTACATCTATACGCGCACACACAAACGTGGGGAATATACACACAGACGCTTACGTATACGTATACATAGGCGCGTGTACACGAATTGACGCATGCGTCATACCTGCACATCCCTCCATATGAGCACATCTACATACACGCTCGTGTACGTACTTGTACATAGGTGGACGTAAAAACTTATACATTCGCATGCCCATACATACTTATATATGTACGATTGTACACCCATACATATATACCTGTGTACACGCACACCTACATATGTATGTGTGTGTGGACACACATACCTTCCTATGACAACTCCGTACACAAACACACGTATACACACGCGTACATACAGGCATATATACACACATATATATTTATACATGCTGGAGACACGTGGCTACCCACATTTACTACGCATGTGTAGCAGTCCATACACACACAGAAACACTTGTTCGTCCAAATGCAGTCGAGCTGCAGCAGTAACTTCGTTGCAAGTGAGTATGACTTTGTATTACATACGTCTCACGGATTTTTGCTTGTGTCTCCACATATGCTCATATACGCATATGGATGCATATGTGTTAAAAACTATGTCCAACTGCACCTACTTCTGATGGACTTTATTTTGCATGCGTATACACACACATATATATAAGTGTATATGTGCTAATAAATCTGTGCATGTGCGCCTGCTTCTGATGGACTCCTGCGTCTGCGTTTACACATATATACACATGTGTATATACATACATACATATATGTATGCGCACATGCATATATTTATGATGCGACTATCCATCTGTCTCTCTCTATATGAGTATATAGACACGCAGATATACACGCGCACAGAAGTAGAAGTACCACCTACCTATCTATGTCTATATCTTCTATTTGCCCCTCTCGCTTGTGTCTCTCTCTGTATGTATGTAGAGGATTTCAGAGAGATATACGTGTGTACAGGTGTACGAACAAACGTGAGCGTTTCTAAGAAAGGAGGGGTGTTTGTGTGTGCGTCTGGCGAGTGTTTGTAGGACATCCGTGGATACCCAATGCGTACGTGTCGGAGCATCACAAGTGAGCCATCTGTCGCTTCTCACCAGCCTCCGCATCCGTATCATTCATGAAAATATTTGTACACCTGTGTACCTCCATCTGTGTAGGGTTGTGTACATGTGCAGGTGTATATCTACATACAAGATTGTGTAAATGCATGTATATATATATATGTGGAAGCATGTGTATACATAAATGGAAATGCCTCCATATGTGTGTATGCATACGCTTACATCTGTCTATCTCTCTCTCTCTATATATGTCTAGGTGTGTCTAGTATGTGTGTACGGATTTTGTATATATATGGATTCACATGGAAATGTGTCTCTCACTTTATATATACAAATGCATATTTGTATCAGCAAATAGCTGTTATATATATGCATGATGGACGTTTATAGACGTGAATGCGTCTACCTTTGTGTTTCCATTGTATATATATATATAGATATGTACAAACGTGTGTGCCGAAATGTGCACATGTATGTGAATCCGTGTATGTACATCGCATCTGCCTTGTTTATTGGCATACACATATTTGTGTATATGTTTATATATGTATATATCTATATGCGTATATATATGTGTATACCGTTGGCTGTGTATGTGCGTCTCTATTCAACGATATACATTTGTACGGCCTAAAACATATACATATATATACATGATGGTGTCACACATATGTGTATGTATTATGTGTATACGTGTACATACACGTGGCTGTACATATGTGTATTTATAAGGGCGTGTCTCGGTACAGGGTATGTGTTTCAACAACACTACATATATACATACGCATGCGTGGCCCCATATATATATATATATGTGTTGCGCTTTCTATATGTTTATTTGTACGTCTCGATATCGACTGCCTGCCAACTTGTCAACTGCAGCGGGTCGTAACAGAGGAAAATTTCTTTGCTTTGCACAGACACACATACATCCATAAGTTTTCGTGAAAGACCTGCGTTTGCTGTCCTCTTTATTTGCTCCTTTGCAGGCTCATTGCATGCGGCATGTTGCTGACGTGCCTGTCGACGTTTTTCTGGTGCTCGCTCAGCGACCCAGGTGCGCCTTTCTCATCAATATGTGGCACACACCTATATATCTGTCTACACATATATATATATATATACTTATAGAAGTACATGTATTATCACACATAGAGAAAGGGTAGTGACATGCGCATATATGTATATAGAGATGTAGTAGTATATATATATATATATGTATATATACTCCTGGAAACACATGTATCAACGCGCATAGAGAAAGGGTTGTGAGATGCGCATATGTGTATATAGAGATGTAGAGGAGGAGGAGGAGAAGAGATGCAGAAGTGAAAGATGTACACGTGTGTGTGTCTGCAACATTTTTCTGTTCGTCTCGTTGGGTCATTTTTTTCTGTGCGTCCCTCTCGACTTATGCATGCATTCCTCATGTGCACCTGCCTCCCTCACGTCTGCTCTGTGCCTGGACCACAATATTTTTCAATCTAAGTCTGCCCATATATATTCATCTATTTATAGTGTTACACATGCGTATACTTATACTTACGCCAATTTCAATGTCTGTATCTCTCTTTTTCTCTGTGGACTCCCGTGAAACCCGGTATCCCTTCCCTCCACATGCAATTTCTTCGCTCTTTCTCTATACATACATATATATATATGTGTGCGTGTTGTCTGTCTATATACAAATGTGCCTTGTAAGAGACAGAACGTTGTATCTCTATACACATACATATATGTGTACATGTTTACACATGTATAGCTCCATTTGTAGCCGTGTTGTTGCTGTACGTGTCTACGCATGTGTTGCCTCTGTTTTTTCCAGAGTTTGCAGGTGCTTGTGCCACTTTTTATCTTCGTCGATATGAAGACACACGCCACCACTGCTGTGCAGTGTGTGTCTACATTTTTGTTTTCTGTCTCTCTTTGGTGCTCCGTGCATTTCTCCCCGTTTATCGCGCGCTGTCTCTGGACACGTGCAGCTTCTATTTCCCTGTTTTTGCCTTTCTCTGAGTCTTTCGCATTCTTTTCATGGACTCCGGCGTATAGAGAGACGCACGTAGGACCCTCTTGAACGCAGAGGCGACGACAGGGTGCATTTATTTGTATGTCCGTCTGTTCGTCTTTCTGCTGCTGTTTCGCCGCGCCCGTCTCTCCTGCTGTGGGCTTTACGCTTGTTGCTAATTTTACTTGTATTCGTGTGCTCGCCTCCCCAGCTTCTGTGTGACGGCTGCTTCCCACGTGAGGCTTCTTCAGGTGTCATTACGCCCGAGAATGTGAAGAAGCACCTGCGCCTGTACCCGTACGACAACTGCATCTACTCTCCTGACGCCTTCTGCCGCACTTGCAAATTTCAGAAGTAGGCCCCGTCGCAGCCTCTCATGTCTCTTTTCCGTTTCCTCGATCTTTGTCTTCTCCTTTTCTTACTATATGTATGTGGAGGTGCGCACCTATGGAGTATTTACATCAATTTATAAGAAGATCTTACTGCGGGCTTCTTTGGAATAGACACGTAGATTCACACATATATGTTTCGGTGTGCAAGAGTCTTACGCCTCTCCATCCTGTTGTCTTAGACGTGCCAAACAGGGGTCTGGAGAAGTCTACAAAAAGGAGAATATACATACGTACGTATATATATATAGATAGAGAGAGAGAGAGAAAGACATATACACACACACGTACATGCAGGTACACAGAGAATAGGTTCGTACCGGACACAGTTGTCCTTCAAGGTTTTATGCCTCAGGGGCTACACAGCAATGATTTGGGTCGTTACACAGGTATATACATATATATATATATATCTATATATTATATATATAGGTATAGATAGATACGGGTAGGCAAAGTAGATAGATAGATGTGTAATACTGGAGCCGTTTATATAATATTTCACGTATGGATGGGCACGCACATGTTTCAAAATTATATTTATATATATATATATATGAATATATATACATGTACATATACATACATATATATACAGGTATAGATGGGTATAGATAGATACAGGTAGATAGAGCAGGTAGATAGATATGGGGTGCTGGAGCCGTTTCAATGCCGTATTCCCACTTAAATAAATGTACAACCTAAACGTTAGGGAAACACATATGTTTGTATCTTGTTTCCTACCTTCGTATATATACATATACAGATATATACATGTACGGTATGTGTACCTGTTATTCCTCTTGTGGATTTATATATATATATATTTGCACACACATATAGGTACGTACACCCATATATATATATGTATAGCCATGTGTGTATACATATATCTATATACATGCATATATATATATATATCTACACCCACATGTGTATATATGTGAGCACTGGGATAAGACTACGATAAAGTATGAAGATTGAAAGATACACGTATATGCAGCAAAAGTAGTCATTGCAGTTGTATACTTTTTGAAGGGTATATGAGGAGATGCCTAGAGGTGGGGCCCGTGAAGAGAAAGGACAGATGCACTTTTCTCCGCGTCCGTATTTCTGCTGTTCTGCACCTTGGGAACACGTTCTCTGGCGCGCGCACGCGGGCTCTTGTGTGGCTTGCTCGAACGTCGCCACTATCTTCCTGATACCGGGATATCTCTGTCTTCCTGTCTTTCTCTATTTCTGTGACTCGTACATGTATGTCAGTAGTAGACGTGTATCTCCTCCTCTTCTCCTCTGTGTGTGTACGTGTCTGTGTATATCACAAAGGCCTTCCTTTTCTTTCTCTGTCTCTGCCTGTCTTTCTCGTTATCTTCACATGTGTGTGTATGTGTACCTGCTGGCGTACGCGGGCATACGTGTGGTGAAGGTCTGGGTTGTACGTTCGTGTTCTTAACGCGTTGCTGCTCCCGGCCGGCTCGCAGCAAGTGTCTCTCTCACACATCCACACGTTGAATTAGAGTGGGGTTGCGTGTATTTTCTTGTCACTTTTGGGTTCTCGCTGATGTGCAGACCAGCTCGCAGCAAGCACTGCAAGCTCTGCAATATCTGTGTGGCTCGCTTCGACCACCACTGCATCTGGATCGGCAACTGCGTGGGAGGCAGAAATTACCGCGCCTTCTTTGTTTTCCTTCTGTCGCACACTGCGATGTGTGGGTAAGCGAAAGTGCGAGCACAGCAGTTACCGAAGAACAGGGAGACGGGGGAGACAATTGGGAGAGGAGGGAGAGAAGAAAAAGCCAGGAGGAACGGCAGGCTTCACTCCTGCGGCTGCTGTTGCTGCTGCTACTGACAACAGCACCGCTTCATCGTGTTGTTCTCACGCTTCTGCAGTGACTGCTGCTCTTGCTGCTGCTTCGCGCCCTGTCTGAAGGACTGCTCTGTGGACACGCGGTGCAGTTTCTGCTGCTGCTGCTGCGACTGCCCGTGACGGCCCTTCTGCTTTCGGTCCTGCTGCTGCTGGGAACGCTGCTGCTACTGGTGCGGCGGCTGCGAGAGAGCGGTGTTGCTGCTGCCGCTGCCAAGCTGCCCGTGCTGACCTGGTGCTGATCTGCGGAGAAGGCTGCTGCTGCTGCTGCGACTGCTATTCGGTTGCTGCTTCTTCGCGCCTGTTGTTAAGGCTTTTTTCCTGCTCCTCCTGCTGCCGGACAGGTCTGGGACTGCCGGTGAGGTGGTGCTGCTATTGCTTTGCTGCTGCTGCTGCTTCGCGGGGCTTGTAGCGCCGCTGCTTTGTACCTGGTGCTGCGCGGGGCTGGTGGTACCAGTGCTGGAGTACCACTATTGCTTTGCTGCTGCTGCTGCTTGTCCACGTTTCTGCTGCTGCTGTGCTGTTCGACGCGACCCCCTCCTGCGTCGGATCAACTCCTGTCTTGCACTGTGGAAAACTTTCTTCAGGCTCTGACGAATCTTCTTATATATGTCCATAACATGTTTCTCTTTATTCGCCCCTCACATCTATACAAATATATATAAATATATGTATATATACGCCATACACTTGTGTATTTATATTACGTACACATAGATATACCTATATATATGCATAAGTATATATGTATCTTCCTGTGTGTGGTCGCCTCCTACATACACGTGTGCGTATTCTCATACGTTAACATTGATGAATACCCGCTTTTAGGCAGCTTATAGACTTATATCTGTGTTTGCCCCTCTCGTCCTTGTTGAACAGCAGGTACGTGGAAACATGTAGCCCACGCGTTGGCTCGCATATCTGCGTCACGTTACTACACACGCACACACATGGACGCATATTCCTGCATGCGTCTGCCTGTGTCTAGTAGTAGAGCTTCTTCCGTCGTTGGCTCTCTCATCTCTGCAGCATCTACATACATATATATGTGGGTAACACACACACACACAGACAGCAGTATAGACACATATGTATGTACACACATATACACATATGTAGACACACATACAGACGACATATATCTGTCGATGTGTCTCTCGTGTGTGCGTGCCACGTTGGTAGATTTCTTACACGGCTGTGAGTAGAAGAAGACTTCTTTGCATGTGTGTGAATGTGTGGGGTGTAGTTATGGCTCGCTGCTGCTGTTCGCGTTGCTGCTCGGAATCGTCGAGGAGAAACAGCTGCGGACGGCGATTTATTTCGACCCGCGGACCGGACGGCGCTCTCGTGCCACGTGGACTCTGCTGCTGCAGGTCGTTTCTCTCTAAAAATTTCATCAAAATTTCATCATCAGTGGCTCTCTCGATGCTTCTCTTCTTCCAAGATAAATTTCATCTGTGCATGTCTGGTCCGTCGTAACGAACGAGCTGTCACGCAGGCAGTTATTCTTTTGCGATCACACATATGTATACGTGTGTATGCTTTTACATATGCATGTATGAGATATATATTCTGTGCAATATATATAAGGTATGGTGCACTTCTCTTGGTATATACATACATATATATACGCTTATATATATGCGTATATTTGTATCGCTGTACTTATAGAGAAACTCCTTTTTGTATTTATATTGATACATAGTAGGATACAGAAGCACGTGCGTATCGAGTCCGTCAAAGTGTATACGCGTGCATGCCTGGGAATAAAGACACCTTATATATACATATATATATGTGTATGTATTATATATATATATATACACTCGTATAGACCAGTCTGAACTCTACCTCTTCTAGTTTAAATGTATTCACAAATATATACATACACTTGTCTAGACGGGTACGGACTGTACCTCTGCCTACTTGCATGTATCCATATATATGTATACACGTATGGATATACGTACATATACTTGTATAGACGGGTACTGCCTGTACCTCTGCCTACTTACGTATATTCATATATATATATATATATATGTATATGCTTGTATAGACGGGTTCGAAATGTACCTGTGCCTACTTACATATATTCACATATATACATATATACCGTAGAATATATAAGGCCCTCTGTTGCAGTCTATTCGTAATATCTCTGCCTACGTTCTATGTATATACCACTACATATGTAGAACTGCATGTGTCGCAGTCTGCTCCAGTTCTACACCTGCGTCTACTTAGGTATGTATGTATACGAATCCTTCGATTAAGAAGGGACGTACCGCAGTAAACCGGTAAGCTCATACCTCTACCTCCTGTCTAAATCTGTACATACGTGTGAATCGCCATACGTGTAAAGCGCCTTCTGTTGGGCAGTCTACACACTCTCATTAATATACGCTCGCAAGAAATTGACGTTTTCTCTTCCTTTTTGGCTGAGGACGCCCTCTCTCACGTGTACGCATGCGCGTGTGTGTGTGTAAATCTATCAATCCCCGCGCGTGGGTGCCTCCTCTCCTTTGTCCGGGTGCCGGCGCTGGAAGGCGGAAGAATATGTACCTTCTCGCGTATATGTCGGGGTATACGTAGCTGCTGCATCACCTCTCTCGCAGATGTTTTTGTAGCTGCGCAGAGAGAAAAAGAGGAGGGCAGGCAGGAGTGCGGGCTTCTACTACGATAGGAGGAGGTGTGGGCTGCTACTGCGCGATAGATATCCCGTCTGCGTGTGTGTGTGGGTGTGTGTACGTGCCGGCGGGAGGTCGTCGGTGTGCGTCTTAAGAGGATGTCTTGGCCACTGCAAATGTGTGCACGTTTGTGCGGAGGCGCCTACTTTTGCCTGCATTAGCGACGCGGAAGTTACCGTCCGTCGTACTTCCCTGTCCACTGCGGGGAGATATATGTAGAGGGAGGAAATTCAGAAAAGTGGGACGCCGCTGTCCGGCAGACGACAAAGGCCCGGCCTCTTGCGCCACTGGCGTGTGACTCGTTTTGACTTTGTGTGGGACTCGCTGCATGAGAAAAGAACTCCTGCGTCTTGACCACCCGCACAGTAGTAGCTGGAGACATGTACAGGTGGTGTGCGTCGCTTACGGGTGTGTGTGTGTGCTCACGCGTATATCCTCCATATACATCGCTTCCTCTTTGTGTAGTTACATAGACCTAAGAAATCTACAGATATGTGCATTCCAGGCAAATTCCTTTTGTCCCCTCTCTCTCTACGTATACACATTCACGTGTGTGTGTGTGTGTGGATGCATGTCTGCGTATATATATATATATATATATGTGTGTGTGTGTGTCTGTGAATATGTGTGCGTGTGTATGTGTATATATATGTGTGTGTATGTGTATGGGTGTCTGTGTATGTCTGCATATATGTGTGTGTATGTATGTGTATATATGTGTATGGGTGTACATGTATGTATCTTTGTGTGTATGGGCCTGTTGTTGTTTCTGCTGCAGTATATGCTACGGCAGTTCGGCGTTTTGGTGTTCCTCGAGTTTCTGTTGTTGGTCTTCTTCGTCCTTTTGCTGGGGTTTACGTTTTATAATTTTTGGACGGCGATCGCATGCAACAGCACAACAAACGAAAGATTCAAGTACCGCTGCATGCGCGTGGCCCTGTCGTCTCCGTTCGAGCTAGAAGAAGACGAAGAGGAGGGAAGAGACAAGACGGAGAAGGAAGCAGCAGCAGGAGAAAGGGAAGGAGAAGACGGAAGAAAACAGGAGGCGAAGGAGCAGGATGAGCAGCAGGACGTGGAAGAAGCAGCAGCAGCAGCAGAAGAAACAGAGGGGAGGAGCACTGGGGACGAGGAAAACGAACACGAAGAAGAGACGTGCGGACCAAGGGGAGACAAGAAAGGAGGGAGTTTCGCAGCAGGAGCAAGAGCAGCAGGAAGAGCAGAAAAGAAACGAAGCAGAGGAAGGAACACAGCCGAAGCAGCAACGCCAGCAGAGAACGAAGAAGAACCAGGAGAAGAAGAAGAAGTAGCTGGAGTAGCGAAAGAGAAGTCAGCAACAAAAACAGCAGGACGGGCACCCACAGAAGAAAGGAAGGAAGAGAAACACACGTTCGGACGTCCAGCAGCCGCACACGGGTCTTCTTGTGGAGCTGAGAAGAAGCAATCCGACGGAAGGAGCAGCAGGAGCAGGAGCAGGAGCAGCAGCAGCAGCCGGATTTTGAGCAGCAGCAGCAGCCGGATTTTGAGCAGCAACAGCAGCAGGAGTCGCAGCCGCAGTACGTCTCGCAGCAGCGAGAAGCGTACGACAGGCAGCCTTACAAACTGTAGCAGCAGTAGCTCTAGCAGCAGCAGCAGAAATAGATGCGCCAGCGTGTCGAAAACCAGCAGCAGTAGCTGTAGCAGCAGCATCAGCAGTTACGCCTACCACTGCTCTGTTGCTTGTCAGAGGCGGACGAAGAGAGCGTCGACACGTGCTGTCGTTACTGCTGCTGGTGAGGAAGAAAAGGACAGCTGCTGTAGTAGTAGTAGTAGTACTGAGACATGCCGCACCGAATCTATCAAACCCGGGAAGCAGGGCGCATATGTGTCCCTCAGGACTGCCGAGCAGAGTTCCCAGCAGCAGCAGCAACAGCAGGAAAGAGGGAAATGCATTCTGGTTCTCGGTGTTGCAGGAACAGCAGCAGCAGAGCGCAGAGAACACGAGGGGTCGTCAGGAGAGGAGGGAGAGCAGCAGCAAGTTGACGACGACGACGGGGTGCAGCGGCCGCAGCAGAAGGACGAAGAAGGACGGCAGAAGCGTGGAGAGGAACAGCAGGGACAGAAGCATCAGCGGCGCCAGCGGGGTCAGCCGCAGCGTCAAGAGGAATGTGAACAGCAGCAGCAGCAGCAATGTCGAGAGGAACCACGTGCTGCTGACGCAGAGGGACGCGCAGAAAAGAGCAGCGCGTTCTCTACAGAAAGCAGAAAGTCGCAAGTGGCTGCCGTCGCCAATACGAGCCCCGTCGTTCTACATCAAGCTCCTGCTTGCGGGGACGCTGTTACTGCTGCTGCTCCTAGGCCGCATTCTGCTGCAGCGCCTGCTGCTGGAACGCCTTGTGATGCAGCAGCCGGTGCGCCTGCAGGCACTGGCTGCGTCCCGGCTGCTCCCTCTCTCTCTTCTTGTGAGGTGACCGCTGCAGCAGCGGCAGGGAGAAGAAGGAGAAGAGGAAAAGGAGCAACAGCAGGAGGAAAAGGCGGAGCAGAAGCAGCAGCAGCAGATCGCTGGACGGCGGCAGCGCCAGGTTGCGAGCAGGAAGCAGCGCCGTGTGCAACCAGCCTTGCAGCGAAGAAATTGCAGCAGCAGCAGCAGAAGACGCGCGAGCAGCAGGGCGGGAAAAGAGAAGGAGAGAAGAATAAGGTGGAGAAGGAGGAAGGGGAGGTGGAGGAGGAGAAGAAAAAGAAGAAGGTGGTGATGCATGCGCCACTGATGACGCGGAGCGAAGCGAAGCGGCACGTGCAGAAGGCCCAGCGACGTTATAACCGAGGTTTGTCTGCAGAACAATATTTTCTGCCTTACATATGCCGGGCTGTGTGTACGACCATTTATTCACCTCTTGGATATTCGGGGAATTTCTCTCCCTACACGTGGTACACACTTCTGTGCCCATACTACACACGTAGATATTTACGTTCAGGACCCACATATATATATACATATTTGTCTACATGTATATGTAGGTTTCATATATATACATATATATATGTAGGTCTCATTTATGTCTACATATATATGTAGGTCTTATATATATATGTATATATTTACGTATCTATCTGTCTCTCTCTATATGTATATATGTAGGTCTCACATACGTAGGTGCACACGTAGGTTTCATATACACATACATTCGAGTGTAGGTTTCATACATATATATATGTATATATTCATCTTTGTGCCATGACACAGGTACACTCAGTTCTTTTGAAGTCGTATCTACACCCGCGTATGTATAAATATATATATATATATATATATATGCATACATATATGTATTGACTTTCTCTGTAGGTATTGCCTGCGTACGTAATAGCACTCAGCGCCGGACTTGTTGACGCAGGGGTAAACGTTTCGCTGAAAAACGTGTTCCGCACTTCGTTGACGTGGCCGGATTTTCAGTTGTTGCTGCCCTGCCTTCTGCCCTTCGTTTTCCTCCTGCTGCTGCTGCTGGATCTCCGACTTCCTCTGCCTGTTGTGCCGCTTCTCTTCTGCATTTTCACCGTCTCTTTATTCCGTCTACACGCGCTGCCACTGCTGCTGCGTCTTGCCTGCAGCGCGTTTCCTCCTCTGTGGCCTGCTGCTGCTGTGTCTGCGAGGAGGCAAGCAGAACAAAGAAGAATTCGTAGAGCAGAGGACTGAGCAACAAACCTACCAGTGCTGCTGCTGCCGTTGCTCCTGCAGGCAGTCCTACTGCCGCTGCTGCTGTTCCTGCTGCTGCAGTTCCTGCTCCTGCAATTCCTGCTCCTGCAGACAGTCATACTGCTGCTGTTGCTGTTGCTGCAGGAAGTTATATTGCTCCTGCAGCTGGTGCCGCACGGCGATATGCTGCTGCTGCTGCTCTTCGTTTCTCTTCGCGTTCTGATGCCGCTGTCACTTCCCTTCCTTTTGCCTGTTCGCCTTCCGTCCCCTTCCTTCCCATGCTGCGCGGCGACGCTGCTCTCCCTCCCTTGCTGCTGCTGCTGCTCCTTCCCCGCCTCGTAGTGTTCCGCTCGTGCAGCAGATCTTGTTTCCCTCTCGATCCCTTCTGGGCTGCTGCTGTTTTGTTCTGCTGCCAACATTGCGTGCGGTCCCTTTTTTTTCTTCTGTTGCTCCTGCTTATATTCTTCTGTTTGCCCCTTGTGGTCGTCCTGCGCGCCACTGTGCCGCGTCTTTGCTGCTGGGACTGCTCTTCGTTTTGCGCTGCCCAGGAGCAGCAGCAGCAGCAGCTTCTCCCGGTTCTTCTTCGTGTTACCGGCCCCTGCTGCTCTTCTGCCGCCTCTCTACGTGCGGTGGCGCACTTTCCTTCCTTTCCCACCCCTCTTCTGGTTATATTATTGCTGTCCCTTTTTCTAGGCTGCACATTTTGTTCCTCCTTCTTTCTGGTCTGCTGCTGCTCCTGTGCCTATGATTTAACTGCTGCTGCTGCTCGTATGGGTCCTTGTTGTAGCGTTCCTACGGCACGGGAACTCTTTCGTCGCAGACTGCTCGTCTTTTCTTCCCTTCGCTTTCTTCTTCCTCTCCTTCTTCGCGAGTGCTGTTTTATCGGCTGCAGCACATCGCTCCTCCTTTGGCCGCTGCTGTCGCTGCTGTTGTTAGGGATCGTAGAAAATTTGTACGAGACCCTCTGCTTCGACTCGTGGATGACGGAGCAGCTGCAGCAGCAGGCGCCTGCTCTCCACAGCGCTGCTGCTGCTGCTGCAGCAGCAGCTCAGGAGCTGCAAGATGCAGTGACAGCAGCCACACTGCCCCAGCAGCAAAGGCGCAGCAGTCTCGCAGGGGCTCCGGCAGCAGCAGCGGCTGAAAAGCACTGCTGTCGTCTCCGTAGCAGCAGCAAGCGCAGTTTAGCAACAGCAGGCGCAACGGAGCACAACTAGAACAGCAGACTTACACAGCCTTCAGCAGCAGCAACAGCATTAGAGCAGTGGGGGGACCGTTGTAGTAGTAGTGGCAGCAGAAGAAGCAGCAGCAGAAGCAGCAGCAGCCAAGCCACATGTGAGAGCGGCGCAGTTCTTATTGCAGCAGCAGCCGCAGCAGCAGCAGGAGTCAGAATAGCAGCAGCCCTACACGGCGCAGCGTACGCGCAACATCAAGAGCAGAAGGAGGGGAGGGGAAAAAAGAAGCAGCAGCAGCAACCGCGGGTTGAGGAGATGGCTGCTACTGTTGCAGCGCCACTGCGGCAGGCTATATGCCCCGCGTAGAAGAAAGTGTCCTCCTGGGAGCAAAGAAGCACCAGCAGCAATGGCGTATTGACCAGGCGGCTGCTACTGCTGCACACCCACTGCAGCAGGATATCTGCCCCGTGCAGAAGAAAATTCTCCTTCTTCGTTCCGAATACTTCGAACGAATGTGTCCTCTTTCATAGGGAGCGCTATAAATTTTAGCGTGACTTGTGTGCCTCGTTTCTAGTGTGTACATATACGCATGTATGTGCACAGGCGTATTCTATATATTATGTCTGTTATTGCACGTTTGTATATATACACATATATACGCACATGTGTAAAAAACGTATAAAAGATGCATACTTGTGTACAAATATAAGCACACATGCTCATAAATATGTACGCATAAGCATATATTTTTGTACGAAGATGTATACTCGTCTACACACATATAAGTATATGCGCACCTATATATATATGTACGCGCGTATGTGTATAGTTTTGTACGAAGACGTGGACTCGTCTACCTATATGTGCACATATAATATATTTGTAGGAGAGAGGGCGATATGTTTGTGGAGAAGTTTTTTGTTAAGAATGTAGAGGACACTTGTATACGACAGTTGTAAAAGTAGTGCGTGTGTATGTGTGTATGTGTGCGTGCGTGAAGAAATTCCGCGCGTGGTGGCAGAGTTGTTCGGAAGGAAGACATTTGTGTTCCTCTTGACTTTCCCCTTCTTCTACGGCTGTTGCTGTCAGCCGCCCAGGCGCACCTTGTGGAATTCCTTTTCCTGACCCTTTGTTGAGGACGCCGCACATTCAGAAATACATACGCATCCCCACGTATTTATACACATACACATATATGCATATACACAGAGAGAGAGAGAAATCTATACCTTTGTTTGTGTGTATATATATATACGTACTTACGTAGACCTATACAGAGATATATATGTATATATATATATATACGTACTTACGTAGACCTCTACAGAGATATATATGTATATATATATGTACGTACTTACGTAGACCTATACAGAGATATATATATATATATATACGTACTTACGTAGACCTATACAGAGATATATATGTATATATATATACACGGATATATGGATAAAGAGAGGGTGAGCGTGTGAGCGAGAGATGTATGTATATACGTGTGGGTATCCCAAGATACACACATACATATTCCAGTGTAGGTACGCATCTGTAGCGTCTGGTATATGTAAACTGCACTGGAAGAGAGAAGGAGAGAAAATGAAGAGAAGCGAGAGACGCTCGCCCAACGTCGTCTACATACACTCCCCGGATCGCTCTTCAAACTATACACACATACATATATTTGCGGGATTGTTTTACTTTATATGCGTATGCGTACTTGTATATACACGTATACATATATATACGTATGTACACGTACACGTATGTGCACGCACGCGTGAGGAGAAGAAGCACGCTTCTCTGTCTCTCTACTATTTGCATATAATGCGCCAGGATTTCTTTAAATACACGTGGACACACATATATGTATATACATATATTTATACACGTATACCAGTACTTGCACGAACATACATATGTATATTTTGTTTTGTAATATCTATGAATACAAATATACGTCTGCACAACTATATAATATGCCAGGACATTGAAAATTTGTCTAAACCTATATATATATATTAGTACTTGCACGAACATATATATACATATGTATACATTCATATGTGTATACAATGTAGTATCTATAAATACATATAGGCATGTGTGTCTACGTGTGTATATATATATATATACATATATATATATACACACACATACCAAATATGTCTTGGAAATTTCCTCTCTCTGTTTGTAGGAATTTACGGACAAGAGGCAGTCTTTTTCCGCAGTTGCACGCGTACGTGTGTACGTATGCGGGTGTTTATGTAGACAGCAGCAGAGGCATACGAATATAAATAGTTAAAAGAGGCACACATATGCATACGTAGAAACCCGAATATAATCGAAGGCGTACAGACAGAAATACACACCTAATATGTATATATATATATATATATATATAAATATACACATATATTGTATAGAGTGTGGTATGTATGTATATATATATACGTATGTACTGCGTAATATGTAATTCTTCAGGCGCATGGATACGAATACTCGCCGAAGACACATGCATATGCACATATTAATATATATGACAACTTTTGATTAGGAATACACACTTCACATATATGTATGTATGCATGTATATGGTATCGTGTATGTAAGGCGCGAAGATACGAATACTCGCCGAAGATATATATATATATATATACATACATGTACATATCTACATATGATAATATATAGCTGGGAATACACCCCTAACATATATACATACACATATACTGGATAGTATATGATTTATAGGGCGCACAGATACGAATATTTGCCGAAGACACATATACCGGTGCATACATATATGTGATAGTACATAATTTAAGGCGCACACATAGACACACACGCGTATTCTATACGTATACAGAAATACACGTATAAAACTATATTCATGTATATATGATGGTATATAACTAGATGCGCATAAACAGTAATAACACACGTGTAAAAGACTACTTATATATATATACATGCGTGGGTATATTATTTGGTCGCGGGCAAACATCTGTAGGGGATACACGTGTAGGGAACGGTTTCCTTTTCTCCTCCTCTTATTCGCTTCTGGCACTGCGCATGCGCTCGCTTTTGATCGCAAGCAGTTCTCGAAGAGTCTTCATCGTCGCCGCAGGAAACCACCCTGTCCACAACAACAAAGAAAACGCGTCCCAGTCATAACGTATACCTGTCTGTCTCTCTCTGAGTATGGAAGACAAGCTACAGAAATTTTTTTCCAAACATACGTATGTATATTTGATAAGTGGTGTGTACACGCATTATCGAGAATATATATATATATATATATATCTAGAGAGAGAGAGAGCAGCGGTTCCTCATCCGTATACATATATACATATATATATGTATACAGCTCCGCAGGGGATACACTTGCATATACAAGTCTTGCGGAGAGAGCGAGTTACATAGTACTAGGAGACGTTATCGTTTCTTCCTGTGTATGCGTATCTGTACGACTATCACGTCGTGGATTTATTTCAGCCGTATATACGTAGACTGCCATGCTTAGATACACAAACATGTATGAAAGGCAACTGATTCTCTCCTCGTGTGTATACGCAGTAATTAATAGGTGCGAATATTCGGAAGAGAAAGAACTCCTGGCACAGGTGTATATACTTCTACTTCCCATACATCTGCAGACGTATATCTCTGCACACGCGCCAGTGTGTTCCCCCATACAAGTACGCATGTGGGGAGTGCAGGTGCTTCACGGTTATCCTACTAACAGGTCTGTTCTACAGGCAGTAGAATAAAGAGAAACTGGCGCACGAAAAATACACACGTGTGCGCGAATACTCACATACACACGGACACACAAATACACAAACGAAGCGGAATTTTTTCTTTCATACGTGTGTTTACATACATACACACACCATGCTAAGAAACGTCGCACAGCGACACGCGCTTCTTTCGGCCAGCAAGCCCTCATGCAGTGCCTTATATGCCAGCACACAGAAACGTTAACAACACAGGTGCGTCATAGGCGAACATTTGCATGTATTCAGTTTCAAAATAAAGAAGCATAAGTAACACACTGCAATTCACCGATACGTACAGATACACCCCTACACACATACATATATAAATGTACTGTAGCTATTTATATATATATATATGTAACAGCAGGCGTATTCGTAATTTGGATGAATTCCGAGTCTGTACGTCAGCCATCTTCACTAGTCTCCCTGCGTTGTAGCAGCTTTTAGTAGCCGCATGATGCGGGTACGCGCATGCCCCCTACACACGTCGCAGCAAGCAAAAAAACAGGGGACAGGAAAGGAGAAACAAAGCGGATTGCAGAAAATGGCGGAATCGAGACAGAGATGGTGAACGAACGTATACATGTGACAGCAGAGCTTGTTCGCACAATTCCGTCCGTACACACAGGCGTCGCGTACCTGTTTCTTTGCATGGCACGGGCAGCACAGGAGCTTCCTGCAGCAGCTTCTGCACTGCATCATCTTGTATTTCTTTTAACTGATACAGAACGGACGGTCTCGAAGGCGGCAGCAAAAATCGCTGTTCCAGCAACAGTGCGGAGCTGCTGCTGCTCGTCTGCTGCAGCTGCAGCAGGGATGGCGAGTCGTCCGTCAAAAAAGGCGCACCAGAAGAAGCCACGTCGTCCTCACTCTTCTTCCGCTCCTCCCGCTGTTGCTGCTGTTGCGGTTCCTGCTGCTGTGGCTGCTGCTGCTGCTGTTGGTGCTGCTGCTTGACGAGAGCAGGCGGACGGAGGAACGTTTCTTTTGCAGCTGTTGCTGGAAACGAGGAAGGAGGAGCTGTAGAGGATACACTTTCTTTCTCTTTGATTCTTCTCCAGTTTGCCGCACGGAAAAAAGGATCCCGCAAGTCGATTGTTTGATAAAATCTGCTCTCAGCATGTCTGCGGGGGTCGTAGCCAAATCTACATAGACATCCTCGCCAGGGACCATCTGTGTTCCGACACAAAAGAAAAGGAGTTGCCACACAAGCATATATTTATATATATATATGTATACATATGTGACAACGTATGGAGTAGTTTATCCACACACGTGTCATGTATGTGTATGTCTTCCATATAGTTATATCCAAGTGTATGTAACGTATACACACACCTCACACACAGATACACAATAGTTGCTTAAGTGTTACGTATTTCTTTTATATGTGTATACGTATGTGTATACGCATATTAGCCTCATGACACGTATACGTACATATTAGGAAGCATATATATATGTATAGGCCTATACGAAATACATACTCATCATAGATGTGGGTGGATTACAAACGCATAGTTGTGACGTACACATAGACCTGGAGTGTTTTACGGGTCCGTACATTTTAAATTCGGAGCCACTTTAGATTTGCTAGTAGGTAGACACGACACAGACACGTTATTATTAACACAAGCACAGACACACAGACAGTTACTTATCCTACACGCTCTTCATATCCCAGTATACATCTACATAGCGTGCCTCTCTCTCTCTGTGTACATACAGAAGAGATATGTATTATAAGTCTGTAGACTTGTACAGCTGTACCGATAGTATCTACGACGACCATCGTTAGGCTGCAGCACAGACGCAGGAGTCACTTGGAGTAATGCGGCCTCCCCAAAACTTCTACGCAAGAGAAGAACAACAACGAGTGAGAGCGACACCGATGCTCTCACATATCCAAGTGATACTCTTTTTCACAAGGGACTGCTGTACAGATTTATTTTCTTGCAAGGCGAAGAAGAAGAGAAAATCTTCAATACAAGACACGACGCGTAGAAGGGACCAACAGCTCAAATAAGACAGCAAGCACGCTAGCCGCATTCACGCGGGACCGCACACACGCACACGTACACGTATATATATATGTATAAACAAACCCACACAGGTATGCGTATGTACGTATGTCTCAGAAATTATGTTTGGTGTGGTCCCTATTTTAAGTGTCACGACGGTAATCACTCCTATCTCAGTAACTCTCAAGACTTCATACCTTACCCACGCTCTGCGTCTCGTCCCTGCTATTCTGACCAGTCCTTCTCCTCGAGTCTTTTTGCTGCTGCTACTACCAAGAGCATCCTGAGAAAATGCTTCTACACACGTTAGTGCCCTAGCTACTTCTCAGATCACTCAAGTGTAGTGGCAGATTCACATATCTGCCACCACTTCTGTGTTCAATAAATTTTCTCGTAACGCTCAGTCTCTTCACTCCTACGTTACTGTTGACAAGTCGACCGCATCTTCTTTCTCAAGATACTTACCATTCTCCGCACGACCTTCGCCCCACGGACTCTCTTGTCAGTAACCACACGTGACTCCCACCTTTTTTTTCACCTTATCTTCTGCGTCTTCTTCTTTTAGTTCATCCTCCTGGGGATGCCTACTTGAACAATTATCAGCAACAATGACTCTCACGCTTCGTATGACTATGCGTACGCCTGTCAGGTTGACTACTACAAAGATGGGCTACCATGTTTTACCGAACGTATATCCGCGACGGTGACAGAAGCACTACGGTCTTCCTTCTCCTTTTCGTGAAGAAATAGCAACTTCATAAACAGTATGTTTATTTAAGTTCCACTTTACTCCTACTCCTTTCCACCTTAGAAAACTAAGAAGAAACACTAGTCTATTGCCACTTACCCGCAAAGAAAAAGCACGTTTTGGCGTACGCGGGCTTCCGTCTCCAAGCAGAAAAAGTAGCAGGCAGCAGCACATCAAGTGAGCTACGAAGCCAGATGGGCTGCTGTTGCAGCAGTTGCTGCAGCAGCAACAACAGGCCTTCGTCCGCTGCAGCACGAGCTGCAGCAGGAGGAGGCAGCAGCGGCACCGTGGCGTCGCCGTATCTGCACACGGCATTAAATTCTTCCCCTGCTTTTCTGCTGCTGAGGCCCAGCACCTCGGTCTCTGCTGTCACTGTTTCCCCTCCTTCCCCTCTTTCTCCTGTGTCTTCCTTCTCCTGCTGCTGCTGCAGCAGCCTCACCGCCTCAGTCTCTCTCTCACTCGCACGTGGCGCAGAGGCAGCAGAAAGGACTACGGCTTTCTCTCTCTTCTCTTCTTCAGGTGCTAAATTTTGAATAAGAGCTGCCTCTATAATGTGCTGCTGCTGCAACACGCGCTTCTGTCGTTGCTGCTCGTGCGGGCGTTGCTGCGGCTGCTGCAGCTGAAGGATGCTAGGCACACGCACTGCGGCTGCTGCTGCAGCAGTGCTATCCCAGTCCACAGCAGCAGCGGCGGCACGGGAAGCTTCTGCAGGCGAAGGCGGCATAGCTGCCGCATCAGCTGCGGCGCGGACGGTCGCAGGAACCGTAGCATTACGACGTGGACTACCAGCATCAGCAGCAGACGTAGTGGAAGCAGCGGCAGAAGTAACAGGAGCAACAACGCTACCAGAAAGAGCAGCAAGAGAAGCATCAGACGACGCACCAATAGCAGTAACTTTCGAGACACTATAATCAAAGTTTGAAGCCTTCTCTCCCTCTCCAGCGTTTCTAAGTTGCTGCTGCTGTTGCTGGTGCTGCAGCCACTGGGAAGCAAAAGCAGCGGAGTTGTCGACTGCTGCCGCGGGTGTGCTGGCTGCAGCGGCAGCCACAGGACCAGCAGCAGCTGTAGCAGGCGCAGCGGCTTTAGCAACAAATGGGGCAGCAGAAGACACTTCCCCAGGACGGAGACCGGCAAGAGAGAGTGACCTAGAAGAGTCTCTTGTTAGTTGACCATCGAGGGCGGCAGCCGCGTCGCTCGCCGCAGCTCCAGTAGCAGCAGCAGTATGACTACGCGTACCCGCAGCAGCAGCAGCCACCGCAGCAGCAGAAGTCTCACCACGAACAGCACCAGCAGAAGCAGCATCGGAAGACTCATCTGCAAGCAGTACATCGAAGAGATTGTGCTTTGTCGGTTGAGTGAAGCGGCAGAAGACCGGAGGAGGAATGAACGGTAGTACCTGGTGCCTCACGTTAGAAGCAGCAATGTGAAGAGGAGGAGCAGACGCAGGAGAAGAAGAGACGTTAGCAGCGCTGGCAGCAGCAGAAGACGCGTAGGCACCCCCGCAAGCAGCAGCAGCAGCATCCGAAGGGAAAGGCTGAAGAGCAACGCAGCCGGCATCTGCAGGAACAGCAGCCGGATGGCCAGAGGGCAACAGTCGCCTTTCTTCGTCTTCTTCCTTTCCTTGGTCCTTTTCTTCTTCGTGAAGGAGAGAGCGGAAATCAAGCGCAGCCCGTGCGCGACGGGGAGGCGCGTAGTAGAAGTCTGCCAAGCCTGAATAACCACACGATACAGATAGCGTCCTTCTAAATTCATAACAAGAAGGCAACGCGCACAGCGTCCCACGTCGAAGGAGACGTAAACGCAAGTGGCACGTAGCCACTACATAACACTGGAGAAATACACACTTTTCTCGTCACCAGCTGCACGTAATATGTCTACCACATCTTTCTCTGTCGCCGTCTCTCAATATGTGGCTCTCTCTTCTGCTCCCGGTGTCCCTGTCTCTAAAAATTCTGGCATTCCTCCCCAAGACACAACTACAAAACATATCCCGCGTGCTCAGGAGCCTACGCTGGTCGACACAAACCCAAAATATACATCTCTCTGTTGTCCTTTCTCTCTGTGTCTCTTCCTTTTCCTCTCTTCCTTTCTGTCTCTCTCTCTACCCACGTATATACGGGACAAGTGATGCATATATATATATATGCATGCAGAAGGAGCAGATATCTACGTCTGCGTACATGTGTCCGCTGCTGTAGACATATATATATATACACGTATGTACACGGATATACATACAGAGGCATATACGTATATATACATAGATAAATAGACAGACAGATACGCTTCAGACTACTTTCTGTTACACTAATGCCCGCATATATATATATAGGAATACGCACGTTAGAATGTGGACCTACAAATGTGTTACATTTTGAAAGACTTAAACATACTTTTTCATAGAGGAAGACGTTTCCATAGATCTACGGTTGAACACTCAGACGCATGGGAGCATACGCAGCCAAATACAAACACATGAAAGCACACACAGACAGTACAAATATACACACACACGTCTGTATATATATATATATATATATAGCTGTATCCACAGGTACGTATATATATATATATATATATCCGTATACGTATGTAAGTATTTATATATATATATATTTGATATGCAGTTAATGTCTATCGCATGTACTGCGTACACATAAATAGGTATTACGTAGACTTCCTTGCATTACCTGCATATATACATATATATACACACGCATACATACAATACACATGTAGACGCACGCAGAAAAGACGTACACGAGTGTACGCATGCGGAGAGGACTTGTGCAGCAGAATGGAAAGCAAAAATGGGTTTGTCGCGCTCCGTCGTTACAGTAGGAGCGGCCTGCCAGCGACTTCTCCTATACCTCGCCTCACCCCTTTGAGTCTCTGCCAGAGCACTTGCCGCTGGTAAATATATATGTCTCTTCTCCCAGTCAACGCTGCGGTAAAGCAACAGGAAGTCTCTACACATGAATACATCCACACAGATCTACATATATATATATATGTAGACGCATGTGTTCCGCTGAAGCGGCAATGCATGTTTAAGTAGAAAGACACGTGCGAGTGCAATTTTTTCCTCGGCATATTAATCTTTTGAAGAATCCAGTCTCTCCCAGGACTCGTTTTTGTATTGTGCGTTCGTTTCCCTCTCCAGGAGATTTATAGGAGATTCTTTGCCGAATACTCACTTTTGTGTGAGTGCTCAGCAAGACTTATAGCGGAAAACAGAATCTTCTTCTGTTGGGCGCGTCTCTTTTGAAACTTCGCACTTCGAGAAACACACACTCGTTTGTCGTGCTCCCGTTTGTTCACAGCCCACTTTCGTCGAACGCCCTGCGCCTCGTTATCGTTATCTTCTTACCTTCGAAAGAGTGACGCTTTACCACGCGGCCTAGAATCTCGAAGCTGCTGCCGCTGCGGCGGCGTCGACGTACACGCAGCAGCAGGCCTGCTGCAGGGGCTGGTGTAGAAGCGATATATTTGAAGTAGAGAGGGTCAGCAGTCGAAAATCGAAGGAAAAGTTTCTCTTCTGTTGGAGCAGCAGCAGCTGATGGGAGAAGAGACGACGAAGGAGGAGGTCCAGAAGCAGAAAGGGAAGCAGAAGCAAACGCGAGACTGCCAGCAGTAGTAGTAGTGGCAGAGGGAGAGGAGGCTGGGGCAGCAGACGTAGCAGCGGACAAATGTCCACCAGTGACAGGCGAAGGACCAGTAGTAGGAGCAGGAGGAGGAGACGAAAGTGAAGAAGAAAAAGAAGAGGCAGCACTAGCCGTGCTAGAGGCGAGTGGGATAGCAGAAACACTCCCACTGCTCGAGGAAGAGGCTGAAGAAGGGGATGAAATTGCAGAACAAGCAGGTGCAGAAAGAGCCACTTCAGGTGAAGAAGAAGCCGCAGCAGCTGGCAGAGACGCTAAGTAGCTTTCAAGGGCGCGTCTTCCTCCTAACAGTTGAAGGGCCGTGGCGCTACAGCAACAGGGAGAAGACAGATAGACAAAGCAAAGAGGCACAGAAAAAAAGTCAGCAAACAGAGAGAAGAAAGGGTGTAAATAAGAACTACTGAGCGAAACGCTGTTCCCCCAAAAAAAAGGATCTATCGACAAAATAATCTCCCGAGAGTGATTCCCAGCAAAAGAAGAACTCTACACGCACGTGACACGGAAGGAGAAAAAATATAGTTCTCGAGTTTCACACTCGCGTCTCAGTCGCTGCAGATCCCTTCTTTCCCTATCCTTTGCAAGAATGAAGTTTGCTGTTTCTCCTAAACACACACATATCATATACGTATATATATTGTAGAGCTATGTAGCTGCACCCGTCCAGGCATCTTTGCAATCTTTAACAGCATACGTTATATATTTATACAGAGAGATAAAGAGGTAAGTACACCGTCCCACATGTGTGAAGAGAGAAACACTCATATGTGTTGTCCCAGTCGTGGTGCAAAGGTGGAACCGGGGCTCTTTCTCCTGCACATACGTATGTGTATCTATAACATACATGTGTGTATACTTACCGTGACGTAGCTGCGCCTGTACACGCGTATTTGCTTTCGCATACACTACACATACATACACAGAGAGAAGTACGTAACTGCCCCGCCATTCAAACGTAAAGAGAGTAAACCGGTCCTCTGTGTAATCGAGTCGCTAAGGTAGAAACATACGCGGCTCCTGCTACTGCAGTATGTCGGTTGATGTATGTGGTGACCTGCTGCTGACTGCAACACTGCAAAAACGGAGATAGCTACTGCGCGTGCATTTCTGCTGCTGTCGTCTTTCTGACGGCACCCCACAAACGCGCTGGTTTTGCTGCTGCTGGTGCGTCCTCTCCTCCCCGTCTTCCTTCCTCGACAGCTGCGGTCGCAGGTTCACGCGCTGAAGACCGGCGGCCGCATATGCACACATCCTGCTGCAGCCTCCCGCCCTGCTGCTCGGTGGACGCCCCTGCTGCAGGGAAGAATTATAAAGCTCACAGATTATCTGCTGTAGTACACGACCCAAAAGTACGACCACGACTGTAAAGGTACGATAGTAGTAGTTGTTGTGCCAGCAGTCAGAGGAAAGTAATGTAGTAGGACTGGAGGAGTATAAAGCCCGTATTAGTAATAGTAGTTGCTCCACGAGGTTCAGCGTAGTAGAGTCGTACTAACAATAGTAATAGTAGTAATAGAGTAGTAGCAATACTAGTGGTACGTAAGTAGTATACGGTAGTAGAGCAGCAGCAAAAATAAACGAGTCGTCCTATAGTAGGAGGTTGGTAGTCTCGTATAGTAGCAACAGTAGTGGCGGGACTAGGGGGGAGGGGTTCCAGCACTAGGTAGTCGTAGTACAGGTCGAACTGTCGGCCGGTGTAGAGTACTAGCGCAGTAGTAATACTCGCACGAGGGGAAATGTTACCGACGACCCCACGCGAGTGCGTGCGGCTTTTCTGCCGCTGCAAATGTTGTGTCTGTCCTGCGGCAGGTCCAAAGCTGCTGCTGTTCTGTTCACCTTTCCCTAGTCCGCCACTGGGAGAATACGCGCACGCGGAATACCGACACACCTCATTATGCTGTATACCTCCCAGTGTCCTGTTTTGACTTGCTTCGTCCTGCTGTCTGTCCACCAAAGTCTGATGTATACTGACAGTCTCCCGGTGTACGTACACTGCCCAGTAGTAACGCACTCGAGCCTACAGCATCTGCACCACAACGGTAAACGACGACGGAGTTCATGGTCCAGCCAGTCGACCCTCGCTTCGCACGTGGCCGCGCTCTGTAGACGCAGCATGAGCTACTCTGTAGACGCTCACCTTGGTGTACACGCCCTGCGCGCTGCTGTTCACAGACTCGTCCTGGTGTATATACAGCGCAGCCTATTTTCAAATTCACTGTATATTGTAGCACGTAAGAAGCTACCTGCGACGACGCGCACTTTCTCCGCTGTGTGTTCTCCGCTGTTTGTTTAGCCTGTACTTTATATGCAATCCACTACGGTCGCAAAACGATAGTCCGGTGCCTTCCCGACTCTTCCCTGACATCCGCTTCCGTTCTGCTGTCTGTACACTTCACGTCGCTGCCCCTTTAGCCAACCACGCAGCCCGATCCTCCCTTCTTGCTACCGGTTGAGATCGCTGTTCTCTCTGGAACCTCCACATGATGTTTCGACACCGCTTCTTATGTGTGTGCGGCCTTACTTTTACGTGGGCACGTGATTCGGCTGTCTGTACACCCGGACCTGGTTTATGCAAGCCTTCGTCTCGTGCAGCTGCCTGCGTACTTCATCCTTCGTGTCTGCGTATTTCTCTGTGTTTCGAAGAAATCAAAGTATGTCACTCCATTTCACCTAGTTCTTTGTACTCTGTTCTCGATCTACCTCCTCCAGCTGCGTCAATGCTTCCTCCGGCTGCAACTACGCTTCGGCCCACTCTCGCCACATCTCACCCTTCTGTCTGCACATTTTCCTTCTGCTGTCTTGACACCAGGTCTGCTGTCTGTACACGTCTTCCAAGCATGTATTCCCGCTCCCCCCCTCTCTGCCTTTTTTTCCTGGTGTCTGCACACACCGTCGTGCTGTCTGCACGTCTCTCGTCGTCAGCGGTCTCCACCCCTACTCGTGGTCGCAATTTATACTTCCCTGCTGGTCTCTGTACACCTCAACATGTTGTCTCTCGGCTGTGTAGACGCGTTCCGCCACAGTTCGTCCCCTTTTCATTGCTGTCTATCCACTTGCTGATAGCAACAGTCAACCAGGCCGAAGACTAGCCAGAGACGTAGAGAATGGTCCGTTCTGTAGCAGTAAAATAACTGCTGTGGAACCAAATGTTGTAAGAACTGCTTCGACTGGTGTACACAGCACTCTTTCTTCTCTTTTACACAGAGCGCGGGTCCTTCTCCCGTTTCGTTTGAAACCCCCTTTCCCCTGCGTGTATATCGTGAAGTTTCCAGACCCTCGTTCCGGTGTTTCCGCGGAGCTTCCCTTTCTCCCACCAGTGTTGATGGCGAAACCAAGTTCTTCATGTCTACGTCGCCCGCATCTTCTCTTGTAATTATCAGCTCGCTCTTCACCGTAACCTTAAGCAACGATCCTTTTTGGCGTGCCGCCGTGAAAGACCTTTTCTCTCCTGAACAATTCTGCGACCTTCTTATACTCCTAGATAGCTCTCTTTTCCTCTTCACCAGGCCACGCTGTCTTGCTTCTTTGTTGAGACGCGAAGTCGACTTTTCCTCGTTTTGCTGCGTTGTTTATGAACTTATCCGTTCCGTAAGTACTAGAAGAAACTCCTTACCTTCAAAGCTCACGCGCGCAGAAGCATCTTTCACATTCTTTGTATTTCTAGCAAGCGTATATTCTCCGTGCCCGAGCTCCGCGCACATCACGCTCTCCCTCCTCGTTGTTCTCCGATGCAGCAGTTTCCCATCGTCTATCTGTTCTCGCGTTCCCTTTAACTACATCCAGACTACTACCTCTCCTCTGTACTCTCTCAATCCGTTCTTCTCTATAGAGAGACCACGCACAACCGTTCTCCTCCTTCTACTCTCTCGGCGCTTCTTCTCCATCTCTAACATTCTAGCCAGCCCTTTCTTCCTTCCGTGACTCAGGTCAAAATGTTTCTTTTTCCCCTCAACACTTGCCGATTTCTCTTCTTTGCCACCGAAACACTTTTCCTGTACCACACACGCCCGCTTGCCCGCCTGTTTTCATAACTTTTAAACACGGGTTCCCTTTTTGCTCTCCCGTACCACCAACTGCTTCTGTAAAGTAGGTATCTCGCCGGCGGGAGTCTAGGGTCTCGCACACCTTTACTTTCTCTTCCATATCATGTACTGCTGTGTCTTTGCTTACGTTGAATTGACGCGTCCTGGAATAGCAACAGCCACAAAACTTTTCGACGGAACATGCAGCGTTTCTCCTTCCCCTCCTACACTTGAGCAAAGTCGTTCGCCAGGGCGTTGAGCAGTTGCCATGGCTGTGCGTCCTGTTACCAGCAGCACACAGGAAAGGAAGACAGGAAACAAAACAGAGCTACAAGCACAGCACCCCTACAGAACGGAAGGAAAAAGACACAAGATAGTACAGCGCAGACGCACTCGTGTACATATATATATATATATATGTATGCGGCGAGCGTGCGGAAACGCCGCAGGAAGGCAGGGAGTGATGGACCACAGCCGCCACTACGAAAGGCGAGAAACTACATAGAATCAACCGAGAAGACAACAGCTTCTGGGTCACAGTGATGACAGCCCAACAGGCGGAAGATATCTACACTGACTGCGGAGAAAGGCCGCCGCTGAGGTTGTGAAGTGCTCAACACCTCTGAGGGCGTTCCGCAGAAGGTAGTCACGTCCTGATAGCAACAGCGGGTTTAGGACCCAGCGAACCTACAGGGTAATAGCACAAGGAGACTGGCAGCTTTCCGGTAAACACAGCGGGTTCGCGATGGTCGAAAGTCTATGGCGTGCCTGTGAAAAAAAGAGGAGATTATCGGTAACAAAGGCGAGTTGATTTTCCATGGAGGTAACGGGCGGCAGCTGGGGAGAAGAAGAAAGTTTTTCTGGTAGTAGCGATGTTTACTGAGAAGAATCACGTCCGCAACCGCAGCGCTTTCATGATGCCAGCGACTGGGGAACAGAAAGAGGCGTTACACAACAATATACAGAGAACCAGTGTACCGAGAAAGAGGGGTTTTAAAATAATGATACACAGAAGACGAGCACGTTGAAACGGCAGTGGAGTGGGAACGTGCCAACTCCCAAAGCTTGTGAGTGCCAACAGGAGCTCGAATACAGAAAAATAGGAGCACTGGGCGTGCTTCAATCTTCTCTATCTGTGTGCCGCGTCGCATTATTTGAGAAGGTTTCCTCTCTGTTGAAACGGGCTTGCAAGTTTCACTGTATCTGTTTATAAATAGTATCTCCGGAGTGTCCACACCAAACGCACCTCATAGGTCACGAGATGCCCTCAGCTTTCTTCCCACTCGAGGATACAGCTGTGGTGTACGTACACCCGGAAAATCCTGTCACTTTCCTAGCGGAGGAAAATATTCGGGTGTACGTACACCAAGGGGTCTTCGAGAGTAACGCTTCCGCTGTCCATATACCGGAAATTTCTTTTAGGACAACTTTCCCACTTGCCGGTCCCATTCCCACGTGCGCCTCCATTACATAGTAGAGGAAGTATCTGTCAGTCGAGCAACGTACTGGTAGACCAGTACGGCTTTTCGTCGCAAAGACGGTGCGGCAGTCAATATCCGAGGTGTGAAGGCAAATGACCAGCAACAAAAATGACCCACAAATATCGAACTATACACGGAAGGTTTGCTTGTACCGTCGGCACAGATGGAGTGATCGTGGTTGTATTCTCTACCCTCCTCACATCTCAGAAAAACTTTCGTCAGAAAACAATATACGTTTTGCCCCGATGACGATCTCTCCACATTTAAATCAAAAGGCGTACTTGGTAGACGTCGGGAACTCAGCCCAAAGTGTGGGCATATCGCGAGAAGGCGTCTCTATCATAGTATCAAGCGTTTACTTCCTGAGCTTCGGGCGGGGAGGAAAGAGAAGTCACCACACACCAGTGAACTCCTCACGACTACAGGTAACATTTTCACTGTTCTGCCGGAAATAAAGAAAGAAATCCGGCGGACAGCAAAATGAGATCAGCTCAAAGAGGAAAAGAGAAACGCAGATGCTCTGTCAACGAAGGACAAAACCTCGTCTTTTGTCCAGTTGACTCGTTCGTGCACCGGTATACTAAAGAAGTTCTTACCTGGTCAACCCTGAAGATGGTACTCGCTGGCTGTGTTGTGAAATTTCTTGGGATGCAAGACGAGTTCCTATAGGAGTTATGACTTAGCTAGCACAGCTTTGAAATATTTATGACTGCTTTTGACGGGAGTTTTCACTCGAGAAAGGAAACAGATATTTCCAAGAAGACGAAAATATTTTAACAGGCTACGCCAGATTGAAGTCGACTGCAGAAGCTAAGTTCAGGACATCTCCCTTTTCAAGGTACTAACATGGGAAACAGACGCCTGAGTGCCCTGCTGCAGAGATCTGTGATCAATCTTCTCTGGAGAGTGACGTCACTTTGCGACCTCTTTTTCGAAGTTCGTAGTCTATCTGACACTACACTTGCGCACGGTGGAAGGACAGCAACACGCCTCTGAAAGAAGTTGGCTCGCAGGCCGATGAAATCTACACATATCAATTCACTCAGCCACGTGGCCTGGTCCCTTACCTTGTGTAAACATACAGAAAACATTTATTTGTTGATCGTGTAGATACATGGACACAGTCATTGACCTGTGCACCGTCACCTACATGTATGGTCGGTCAGCCGTTTCTATTACACCTGCATATACATATATATATATATATATATTTGGTGTGATGGATTAGTTGCTTCTTCTACACCTATGTATATATATATACATATATACACATATATGTAGTATACGTTTATTATTACTGGTATGCTTTTTCTGTGTACATATTATTTTCATTGCTACGCATGATGCACACACGCAAATAAGATCGTACGCAGACGCACCCTTTATGAACTAAAGTCGCGGCGTAGCATCCGCCAGACCTGTACTTATACATATGCGTGTCTATATACATACGTAGAAGTACAGATACGTGGAATGAAAGAGATAGACGTCAAAATAGACTTCTTCTCAGTATCTATTCCTGCCATTGCAGCTATGGATGTGGATGCGTATGTGAGGATTGTATCACCTGCAACGCGATTTTAATTACAGGTGGAAAAGTACGGGTGTGCTATATATATATATATACATATGTGTATATGCATATCCGCATGGAACCTTGACTCTACCATGTCATTCACTCGCGTGAATGCCGTTGAGGGGCCGGGTCAATGGCGCTTTACACGTAGCGCTTGCAGTAAGTATTAAAACATTAGATGTCTCCTACATGGCAATCGCGTATCTAAACAAGAGGCAATTACACGATGTCACTGCAGCACAGTAAGGAGATCGCAGTCTTCTTTGTGGACGGTGAAACAAGACGATGTATACAGGAACACACAACTGCATCAAGGTGAATAGAGTGTCACACGCCGACCTAAGAAGTACGGTGTTCCAGAGGGAAAGCCGCGTACGAAGGGTAGAGACTTCTGTGGAAAACTCGCTCGCGACAGACGAAGTGCGAATTTGAATCTCGAGGCAGAAAGAAGTCTCGACGTAATGCAGCGAGACATGCACGAATATTAATAACGGCGCGTGACGAGTATGTTGAGATTTCGGCAGCATAGCTGAGCGTATGAAGCTGCGTTGCATCCTCCTTCGTATGTACGCTGTGTATGGACTTTTGTGTGTGCGTATACCAGGCGTAACACCTAAATTTGCTCTCCCACGCCTTTTGATCTTTCGACTGTTTTGGAAAAGGTCTCCAAATAAACAGCGTAGTAGACAGATAGTTAAGGCAGACTTACACGTCCAGACGTGCGGCACATCGAGCTAACATACGGGGGCATACATGTATACAATTCAGGAGAGATAAAGAGACACAAGACTCAATGTATTACACATAGATTTATGAATCAGAACACGCGGGAATAAGGCCCTTGAGAAGAAATTTCACTAATGTTTTTCTACATCTATGTCTACGTAATACAACCACATTTAAAAGTGGGAGAGCGTTGAGCAGCCGGGCAGATTCGTCTGTTCGATGCATGTGCTCACCGTCCTTTGCTGGAGCGTTTCGGCTTCCGGTACGCGCCAACCGGGCGGCGCTACAGCAGAAAAACGTAAGGCATGGATAAATCCAGGTCTGTGTACATCGGCGCCTAACTAGTATGTTGAGAGTTCGGCAGCATAGCTGTACCAATAAAACTGCGGTTCGCCCTCCCGTGTGTGCAGTAAGTACGAGGCAAGTACATCAGTGTATGTTCATAATGCAGTGTAACGAATAAATTTGCCTTTCGACCGTATACATCTACGCAGACGCTACATTCCGCCCTCCTACACACACCCATGGAAGGGCGGCGAACATATGTATCAGTATGTGCGGACGTGTATGGTCTAGTAGGTAATGTATTCGCCTTCTTCCAGCATAGCTGCACCTCATATGTACGAGAAGGAAGACAACTACAAAAGCGAAGTCTTGAATCCGTACGCATACTCATGAGCGAAGAGCCACACTTCTCCGGTGATGGAGATGGTAGTAGCTGCAACTGCAGTGGTGTTTCCGGCTTTGAGTGAGATCTAGCCAAAGTGCATGTTTACAGAAGCGTAGAGAACCACGGTAGGACTAACAACTCGCTACGCAGCGTCATAATAATCCGATTTGTTAGCGGCAGTGCTCTCCTTCAGACACGTCCCCCTTTTCTACGTGTGTTGCACGTGTGTGCATACGCCCAAATCTGAGTGTATTTTCCGTGGGCGTTACGTAAGTACGGGTATGTATGCGTGAACGTATGTTCACCAGACTGAATGCTCGGATGCGTATGAATTACGGCTGTAATGGGGTATAATGGCTGGTGCTGCCATCCGTGTGCGGGTTAAAGTGTCCGAAGGAGCTGCTCTCGTGTATGTGTATTTGCACGTCGCCGCTGATGAATAGGCGAATCGACAGACCTCCATGACTTTTCTTCCTCGCTTCCTGTGGACATGATACACTGTACATACAGTGTATCATTAACGAGATAAGGTACCTAGGCATAAGCTGGATTAGAACTTTTTCCGCCTGTCAAGGTACACATATCCTTTCACATACAGGAAGAATACCTGTGTACATGCCTGCACAGGCGTATATCTGTATCTCCAAGATAACCCGTACTCCCAGCAGACGGCTGCGAATGCCGTCCCAGTAGCTCAGTGTGCTTCTGTCCACCTTCGAAACTTCGTGTGTATACAAGTGCGATGCAGAGTTGTGTACGTAGCAGGGAACTGTAAAAGTCCGCGTGACAGACCCACGTGCGGACTCGTGCTCAGATCGTTTAATGCACAAATATTTGAATGCTCACTCTTGACCAAGATACAGAACCAAGTATGTGAATGTTCCTGTATTTGCGAGTAGCCCTGCAGTGATCTGGTCTCCACGTCAACGAGTAACGTGTGCATAGGTTTCCTTCAGATCTCTTATCGGAGAGTACGTTGTATCACTGAATGGAGTTGTGTCTCACCACTTCCTGAAAAGAGTGTAGATGATTCAAACCAGGTAGACAGCGGCACTACGAGAAGTTCGACCAGAACTAGCAACTACAGCGATGCAGCAGCTGCTGCTAATGAGAAGTAGCGGCGTCAGCGCTGCCGTTACAGTCCGAGCGGCGCAATGGTAACAGCGTCATCGGCATCGCGCCGGATTAGTATTAGCAGGAGTGGCGGCTCTCGTAGCAACAAAAAGAGAATAGAAAACAGCAGGAGCACCAGTAGCTGAAGCGAGTGGAAAACATCGTTGTGGCTCAAGCAGCAGAGGGCGAATGCTGTAGCACTCGAATGAAGTGACTGTCTATGTGGGGCCGCTGAGAGGTGCGGTCAACCTTTTGAAGTTGCAGGTATCATGCCAATGTGGCGGGTTTTCTTCCAACAGTAGCTTCCTCCATCGTAGTTGATTTGCCCCTAGCACATCGACGCTTCAGTGTCGTCTCACAAGGAGCTTTGGTCGACAGTAGCAGCTTCTTTTCTGGGTCATGCGGTTCATGTTGGTACCCGACAGCGTTTCAGGTAGATTTTTTCTATGCGAGTGGAACAAGTCGAAAATTTTTCAAAAGCGCCTTCTCTTTCCTCCCTAATGTGTACGCTTTCATATTAAGTTTACGTGCTACTCCATCGTCTCAGGCTCACTCCATATAATGTGGACGTCTAGGTAAGCCTTCTCGCAACAGCGCAATAAAAAGTGCTTAACCTTCTGTAAGTTAAGCGGCGCCCATTCCAGATTGAGGAGACCTTATGTATTCCTAATTTTTCAGAAGCTGGACTTTTCTTCCTGAGCTTTGAGGATAAGATCACCTCTTGATCCTCAGAGATACAGACATCATAACCACGGGAAGGAATGAAGGTGGAGATCTATCGATTTGCCAGCATACAAAGGCTTACGTATACACGCACACACAAGACAGCAGTCACTGTTAAGACTCTTATACGCATGCAGTTGATAACAGCTACCGACTCAGAGACCTTCTTCTTCTACCGAGGAATGCATTGTACACACAATGGTTTCCGTATGTGCGCACGTGATAACAGACATCGGCCCACAGATCTTCTCCTTCTAACACGGTGTGCATTGTACACGCGGTTCTCCGTCGGTCTTGAGAACTCCTTGTTGTTTGTTGTGTGCGTGACGTTGCCTTTTCGAGGCGGAAAAGCTTTCCTCCTTTGTACGCACTTTTCTCCACATCACCGTCTGTGAACATAAGGCTTCACTGCACCTTGGTCTGGGTGTACAAATGTAGGTGTACCTACAAATGTCTAGAGCAAGTATACACACCTGGAGTCGAGAAAACCGCTATTCATGAGAGGTATGCAGAAAATCTTGTACAACGCTGCTGTAGGGATCTTTCAAGTAGATCTTCCCACTGCCTCGATGATACATATCCATGACTACAGGCATTAAATTACATGTGTGGGAACATTTGTGGGCATAAGTGTGCACATATGCAATCTGTTCATGCACGTATAAATACATACAGGAGTAAATGTACACATGCGTGTCACTGTCTGCACAAAAACTAGTCACCTACGTTTTTGTTCGCAGGTTGATAATCGTGAGAATCAGGCTACACGGCCTCTCTGTTAAAGACCATCCGTACAATGTAAGATGCCCGGAAACACATCAGTCGCACCGGTTGCCGATCGTTTCAAGCCGAATGCGGTGTTTTGCTGAATTTTCATCCTGTGTCAGTCGACGTACACACTTTACGGCTTCGTAGCGATATGTGATACTGTCGTGGTCCTCCTCACATTATCTACTGATGCGCGACATCCTCTCTTGATTCTCTCTAAGCAAAGACAAGCATTCCTACGTGTCAGTTTGTGCAAATATATGAAGAAAGGAACACAGGCGTCGGACGTGCGAAACCCTTCGAATTCTTTTGCGCACGTGCGCTACAAAAACATATGTATACGTACGGGAATACAGCAGCCGTATTCTAGTGTCTTCAGCTGTAGTTCTAAACAAGAGATTATTCACACTCTGCGCAGCAAAACTGCACAAAGAGGAACCAGCGTCAATGAGTGGATATACTGTACTGTATATGTGGCATTCCATTCAACAGTTATCGGCACCACACGAAGGAATTTAATGACTTCTTCAAGTCACTGTCGTTCATTTACGTAGGGTATATACGGCGAGAACTCGTCGTTCGCTCACAAATGGACACACAGTCTGCGGCGCAGCACTATGTAGTCGCGTGAGTATTCCATTGGTCTTTGACGAACGGGTGGCAAACCTGGTTTTTTCGCGCGTGTGTGTATTAGGATGCAATGCGCCTGTGTCCGTGGAGGGTTGCGTCGTCGTGTAGATAACCCGTATGCGGATGCACGACTTTTCCACAGAGCCATTTACGCCCGCGTGACCAATGGGTTCCTATACTCTCTGATTGAGACGACTCCTCAAGCGTAGGAAGCCCCTCTGTGTGCCGCGCGTCTTTGTTCACACGTACGTACGACTTTCTTTCTCTTCCTCCTGTGTGTTGACACGTGTAGCACACCCTCATGCGGATAGAAACGTGAGCGTTTTTGTCCCTGTACATTAGTAAGGATATTTCTTGTTAGAAACAACACGAGCTCACTGAGCGGCGTTGCTGGCGCGAAGATGTGGAATACGCATGAATCCACCCCTCCACGGGGTGGAGACGGCAGTCCCACTCGAGAACAGCACGGAGGGCCAGAGGAGAGAAGCTTTTCCGGACTTTTAATGAGCGAACAAAAAGGTAAAGTTGCGCTGCCATATAGCTGACAAATTAGAGACGGATCGTCGCGCTGCCATATATGTCACAAACTAGAGATGGATCTGCATTGGGTGTGTGTGGGGGAGATCTGCACAGCCTCGTACGTCTGTGTGAGCCACCATATGTTTAGATACATACAGACAGGCACGTAGTTAGGTGGATACGTATCTACCTGTTCATCAGGCCAAGCTCGAGCTGCCGTGTATGCATACGCCAACGAGAAAAGTCTTACACTCATCAGGAGGATGCATATGTTCAGGCTATGTAGGCACTTACATATACGCGCGTAGACCGCTACATGTCCAAGCCCTTCCGATTTCACACAAAACGAGGATATGCATTGTTAGTGTACATCCAGTCCACTGATGCATTTAGGGCACATGTATAATTATGCGTCAAAAGGTGGGCAAACCTAGCTGTACAAAAAATTGGTTCGTGTGGACGTGGATATGGATGCAGTCATGCGTACACTTCGTCCGTCGTGATAGAGTAGACGCCTGTTCGGAACGAGAGACAAGCAGTGACCCTCTAATCTACGAAGTGACGTGACAAGAGCCCAGCCGCGTATGCGCACAGACAGCGACTCGCACTCGAAAAATTTGCGTGGTTTTCCACAGAACTCTATGTTTGAGTCGGAGTGTGCAGGTCGTATGCGTACGTTTGCTGACGTGTAAACTCTCATGATCTCCGTCGTACGTGTTTCCAAGCACATTTACACGCATACGCAAGTGTGCCCGTACTCACATGTGGAGGCTCAAGTAGGTGAGTAGGAAGGCCAAAAAACAAGCGTGCACGTGTGTGTGCAAGTGCGTGGATTTACACATAAATGTACACACTGCTGAAGAGATATACAAATATAAACAGGTCTGCGCTGAGTGAAGGACACGAATCCGTAGACGTGCACCAATAAACACATGCAGTCGAACTTGTACTTTGCGGCGGAGACGCGCGTGTCTACGGGCTCGCAAAATAGGGTGATTGCACGTACGGATGGGGCACGTAGCGGTCCACATTTCTTTACGTGCGTGCAGAAACAAGCTTCAGTGTCCTACGTACTTTCAATTCTACTATGTGCCACTAGGACGGATTATTCCTGCCTCAGTCACATACGCGTCTGGAAACGGAGAAATAGCAGAGCTCTTAAAGGCATCGTACAGACAAAACCAAATCCACACACGCGTGCACGCGAGTCTACAAGAGAAAGGTTGACACGCTGGTGGACCCACTTCGGCGCACAAGGACATACGTGTTTCAATGGCGCTGTACTTGTTCAAATGTATCCCTTCGTACATCAGTACACTGCAGACGCAGCTGCTCACCACTACAGAAGCATTGTCTACGAAATATCATTTTCCTGTGAGGAAACAAGATTTCTGTTGCTCTCGACAGAATACCAGGCTCATAAACACGCGCATATACCTCCAGTCCTGTTTGCACTTACATGTACGAGTATCTATCTGCCTATGTGAAAGTAAAGGTCTGTGTAGAAGCACTCTCTGCATTTATGTGAAGAGATACATTTGAACACCTCGGTGGGTCACACAGCAGAAGTCTACCAGCAGAGGTTTTCTGACGTCTTGGTGGTGCACGACTGTTGTTCAAAGTGCTTCTGAAGTAGGCGCTGGCGCATCCTTGTCTTACTCTTGTCTGCTACGGAAGCTGCCGTCGCTGCCTACCGTGGTCTGCTGCTTTTCTTCAGCTCCTGCTGCAGTCCTCTGCTGCTACTTCTGCTGCCGCCTCGCAGTGACTACTGCTGCTCTCGTAGTGCACGTTTATCTGCTGCCTCGACTGCGGCTTCTGCGAACGCGAACTTCGACTTTTGCTCGCTGTCCCCCCTTTCCTGTCAGGAACTCCAGCGCCCCTGGTTCCAGCGGTCACGGACGAAGGTACGCGGCACATCGATTTACTGAAGTGTTGTGTAACTTCTGTATAGGGAAGCTGGCGTTCTAGTTCGTACGATAAAGTGTACGCACACGCAGAGATCTATGCACGCAGAGACACGCGTACACACGTACATGCACGTTTACATATATACACGGTCATAGATACGCACATGCAGGCATGCACAAGCGTAAACATACATTGATGCACATATATATATATATATATATAAGCATATGGAGGTATTTGTTGATGAGACACCACCGATGTATATCTAAGTCCACCAAAGCGGTGGATTCATCCACTAGGAGATACATTCACAGATTCATACAGATACATAGGTACATGACTACACACGTTGATCGACGAGACATACACGTATAAATAGGGATGCATATATATAATCGTATAGGCTGATGCATTACATGCATATATATATATATATATCTATACGTCTTTGAGCTCTTGCTTTCATTCCCCATATAGGTACACATATGTATACGTATATATATATATATGTATGTGAAAATACAAATGTGGGTGCACAACACATTCACATGTACACATACACAAAACAGTATGTATTAGTGCACCACATGGGCAGGTCTACATATACTTATGTGTATATGTACATACACACGTAATTACGACGTCGGTAAACTGGACATTTATCTAGATAGATATGTTTACTCAACACCTAAGAACATATCTGCAGTGCACGCATATTCATATCAGCACGCACGCAAATGAATACATACCTAGATAGCTACGCCATGCTACAGTTTCTACCACGTGACTGCAGGTTCATTACTGAAACCCAATACGTGTATGCGCGCAAAGCGCTGGAACCAGAGCGAGCAGGCGTGACAACTAGACATCTAGGTATGTTATAATATGTAGACACTGAGAGTTTGTAAGTACCTAGACGCTGTATATGTATCTGTGTTAAGAGAGGAATAAGTGATCCGTCTCGGCGTCCCTCTGGTGATTGCCTGGAGCCACGTTGTTCTAGCCGTGTGGGATTATGACAAGGTTGTACGATTCAGCGTTTGCGTGCGCACACGCAGCTGGAGGTAGGAACGGGAGGCTCTTGCTGACTCTACGCAGTTCTGCAGCGATCTAATTTCCCTCGCTGGGAAAAAAGCCGTCGATTGCCCCGCTTGCCGTCAGCTGTAGCGGCCTCTCAGTCTTTAGCTGAAAAGGTCGCCAGGCAGAGCCCGACAAACATATACATATATGTATATGCACGTGTACATCTGGAAATCAATATGGACGATGCCTTTCAGATATACCTCCGTGTACGCCTCTATGAGCAATTCTTCAAAACCGACTACAGCGTATGGATACGCAGGTACAGAACCGCACAGGTACAGTAGCGGTGCGGACACGTGTATATATACATATACACATATATACAGACGTGTGTTGATGTACGTGTATTTATATATATCTGAGGACAGTTTTCTAAGATGTACGACAACGCTGGACACACACGCACTGTTCATGCAAGTGTGCCCACATGAAGCATCCGTGGTTTACAGAGCGTTGAGAAATCCCGGTTTAAGAACAGGAAATACTCTCGCCCCGCTGGACTTCTATATATGCACATGTCGACGCGCACGCGTCGTGTCTATGTGCATGATGTGTACAGCACAGCAACCACTCTATACACGCGTCAGAGCACACACAAACGTAGACGTCAACATACGTGCCAATTTATGCGTGTATGCATCCGTATATATGCCTCTGTGTACACCTGCTGTTGTACGTGCGTATAAGTGTTTGTATGTATGCATATGTTGAGTGGCTTGGAGAAAGGTAGACAGTTGAGAATGACTGTTCAGTAGGAAGTAGAAACTTCTCATGTGTTTATTCCTCTCGTCCGAAATTCAGGAGCCTCTTTGACGACGTTCCAGCTGATTGTCTCGGGAGAAGTGATTTCTGCAACTGTGGATGGCTACAACCCTGGGGCGCTTGTGTGTCGCTATCTCTTTGTCTACGGACCCGACTGGAAAATGTTGGTCGTACGTCAACTTCTGCCTTTCTCGTCAAATATTGCACTTCTGCCGTGGCAGAAGTAGAGACAATGGATACACCTGAGAGGAGGCAGTTCCACATTGCGTGTGCACCTATGCATGCACTCGTGTGTTTGTGGATCTACACAGAGAGAAAGAGAGAGATAGAGATATAAAGAAGTAGGGAGTACAACAGATTCAAAAGCACCGGCACGATCAAATTCTCGTACACACCCTACATCCATGTGCGTACACACACGTACATATATATATATATATGTGCATTCGTGTACACATATATATATATATATATATGTACACGAATGCACACAGATCTGCCCACAACCATATATGCATGCAGACCTGCCTACACGCACACGCATCGTATATGCAACTGTTCATAAACACCACACACACACACATATAGCCACACATCTGTGCACGCGCACAGGGTTGAAAGTACTTTTGTGCAGTTAGGGGTGCAGGTACATCTGAATTCACGCATGTGCCCATAGACACACACATACACACGTGTACGCGTCTACCCGGACTTCTACTTACGGAAGTGCACAAATTCACACACTCACGCCCGCGTCGACATATACACATATACGTGTATGCATACACGGGTGGTTGAGTAGACCTGTAGTTTTAGCCCACGTATGCAAACAGGCGTAGACGCATATTCACATATACGACTATATGCAGACATTTTTGTATGTATGTACACGTAAAAATACACACATACGTACTCCTGGATTCAGATATATATAGAGAGAGACGGATACATATAAACGCAGACACAATTCAAATAGTCCATGTGGTTGGTTGCGCACACTTACTGTATATATATTTGAATATGTATATATATATATATATATATGTCGCCGGTGTCCCTCCCAACTGTGCATGTGACTTGGTGCTTGATACGTCTCCGTACACGCATTGACCGTCCCACATAACATAGTGATACGTAAATGTAGATGAACGAATACGTATATCCATGGCAGGGCGCATGGCTCGATGCATCGCTCCTTGTTGCAGGGCGAAGAGCAGGCCATATCACAGTCCAGCTACGCACCGCACTTCTCTCGCATGGCTTTAGGATTTCTGCGTCACGGGTTCAACCCTGTGGCCAACGAAGTCGTGTGGAACTTTCCCTTCAGCGCAATCTTCAAGGTTTGTCTTGAGCTTGTGTCACTCTGTACTCTTCTTCCTGTCTAGACATCTGGACGGTTGAAACAGGAATTCTCGTCTCTGTCGTATTCCTTAAAAGTGAGAAATGCACCAGTCGTGCAACGTATACACACGTTGGCGGAGTTGAACGATAAACGGCGTTTGGTCGTGCTGCACGAAAGTAAGACTAAAAAACACAGCTGCCCTCATCGATCCGTACAGCCTGCAGCCGCGAGACCGAGTGCAGCTGCACATTTGCCAAAATAAAAAATCTATACACGGTCTTTCTCCTTCGCTCGCGCATAGTGAAATAGAAGGACGTTCTCATGAGGAGCTCTTCAATATAGAGACACGGCTGCTCGCCTTAATACACAACGCACCCGCCCGCGCAGAAGATGTACTGCGCCGACTCTGCCCCCCGTGCCACACAACACGTAAGGAGTCATACATAACGGTATATCTGATATATATATATGTAAGCCATCCGTGTGCACATATGTGTGTAGACACTTGCTTTTAGGTACGGAGGAGCAAACATCCTCGAGTACATGGGAAGCCTTATAGGATGAAATATCTTTCCCCACCTTATCGTTCGTTTCATACATGCGGACACACCAGTAGGCGTGTAACTCTATTATGTATAGATACAGATACACACACAGAAAACCACACAGATTTGTGTAGCGATCTACCACTTCGTGGTAGATCACACACACCACTTCGTGTGTGTACGTTGTTTTGGCTGTCCCCCTCTTCGTGTGCCCTTTATTTTGAACTAAGGTTGTCGTCAGAAATCAAAATATATATGTATATATATATATGTTTATACGTTGGACGGCTCGCGCCATGTACGTGTACATGTGTGGGCGCACCGAGAGAGACAGACTGCTATTTAGACATTTAGATATATATACATATGCACCTGCATATATCCAACGGAGCACAGGTCAACCCCTAAATGGTTCCTTCAAGTAAAGTATTTTTCGGCAAACCTCCAGCAAACAACCTCTGCTTCGTTCTCAGCACCTCCCGACTCTCAGAGACACATATGTGTCCCCGCAGAAAGGAACGATTGGACGTAGACGGAGCTGTTTAGAGCTACAACAAGGCTCTATGCAAACAAGTGTACCGGTCTATAAACCCACTTATCCAGAGGAAAGGCGGTATTATTCATGTACGTGTGTAGATAGAAATATATGGCTGGTACGAAAAATGGATTGATTTGTGGCTGGATCAACAACTGTATACGCTGCGTATTTGTACACGCAGTCGTACATACGTACATATATGCGTTTACGGGTACCAAACAAGATTTTCTTGTAGAAGGCACTTGCTTCGATAGTACTATGAAGGAAATCTGGGTGTTATTTCGGAGTTCTGCACAAGCCGTCAGTGCGCACGGCCTGAGCTGCCTCGTACTCGGGGTCCATTTCCCATCTCCGTACATTTTTAGATGTGCAGGTGTCCGTGTGCCTTCTGAATAGGTGTGCCTATGTGTGCGATCCTCCACTTTTTGCCTTTTGCCTGCAGTCCACAAATCCCTTCGGATGGCCGCGGATTGTCCTGTGCGTGTACGGCACTGACTGGTATGCGAGACCCTGGAGAAAGTTGCATCCAGCGAAATCTACCGAGCAGAGTTGTCGTTGCCTTTCCGTGTGATTTGCCTTGAGCAGAAAGCTTCTTATGAAGAGTTTCCCCCCAGTGCTGTTGGAGGACGTAGGAAACCTCAAAATACAGTAGCTTGTTTGTGTAAAATTCTTCAGTGACCATTCTTATATTGCGCTGGCATATTCAGACAGAGAAAAGTGGCGAGGTCTCGACGGATGATCCTTTACACCTACCTGCACGAGAGTTGAAAAACAGAACGGACTGCTCGCACATCTTACGAATTTCACGTGGTTTTAGGTAGGGAGGAGTGCCTGTACTACTTTGTGTTCCACACAAAGCAAGGCGAATAGATATTCCGGCTCGCTGTTCTCCCTTTCCGACCCGAGAGCCACAAGAATACCCCTTTGCCGTTGTTCGTATGTTCGTAAAAAAATCTGTTAGACTGACTAGTTCTTTATGAGTATCTCTCTGCCAAACTTCAAAAATAAAGACGAAAGACTCATGGGGCTATTAGGTGGGAGCTGTTGTTTTCTACGTGCCGCAGCGGGGTGAGGTAGGTCTACAAATGGTCGTACGCAGCTCGGCAGAAGGATGCATCTTGAAACGCCAGAGTCAAAATAGATCCCCGTGTACGTGCGTCTCCATACGGAAACTCTGATAAGATATTTACGCATGAGTGTGCGCATATATATATATATATATCTCGATGGAAGGAGAGTGTGAGGTAGGAGAAAAAATGCACGGGGCCGATGAGATATTAGTGTGAGCGCTGCTACATACATCAATCATACTACCGTCAGTGTACCACAAATGTATATATATATATATATATGTACATATACAATCAGACCACATGCATTACTTGCGTGCATGCGCCAATGAATCAAACGACCGTTCTCCCAGCAGGGGCGGGAGCAGCCGCTATGGTTGCAAAATTCTGCCCAAGTGCCACACACGCAAGCATAGACACATATATACAGATATCTAGACAAAAACAGGACATGCTTGGCGATGTGTCTGTATGCCTGCCTCTCTGTCTCTCTCTCTCTAGATATATATATATATATATGCAGCCGGTCCGACGCGAACGCGGTATAAGCACTGCTGCGCAAGCCACCGCACACAACCACGAGAATACGTGTATATACATATATATGTATATGATTGTACGTAGCTACATGGGTGTAGTCCCATAGATGCATCTAGCTCTCTACATAAAAATTTATTAACGTGTGTGCACATATAAATACACACACGCGCACACACACACACGCACACACACACACCTAGTGCACAACATCGGTGTACGTAACGTGCCTCACCACATGTATGTACACGTGCACGGGAGGACACATGTACGCAAGTCTGATACAACAACATGTATGTACATATGTGAACATATGTATACATATGTATATATACTTGTGTGCGCATAAAGACGCGTTTACTCAAGGAGTACACGAATGTATACACACGGTCATACTTTCATGTGTACACACACAAATCCGTATACAAATATACGTATACTTGTACACTACGCATACGCGTATGTAGATATGAGTAGCAACTATATATATGACACATATACGAATGTCAACATGTAAACGTTTACTAAGGTATGCACCTGTACACTCAGCAGTCTCCGTGGGGTGTGTGCATTCACGTCGCAGCACGCGGGGCAGCTGCAGAACGCTGCCGCAGAGTGGCGTCCTGGAGAAGTTCAGTCACGCGTACGTTGTGCATCTCTGAGAATTAACTCCTGCACAGGTATATGTGAACTCTAAATATACACGCGGAAGGATGTGCAGCGATACATATGTATATTTATATATATATATGTATGTGTATGCAGATTCACATATGTGTCTGTGTGCCACTGTGTAGATATACTAGTAATTTTTTTTTCGACTGCAAGACAAAGATTGAAGCGCCTGGCGTATATCCCCTGCCATGGGGATGACTTCATGGACACGCAAGGCTTTACTTGTTGCCGGGAAACTGTGTTTTTCTAAGACGGCGTTGGTTTATTCTTCCAGCTGTGTACCACTTCAGACGACTCGTCAACTTCTGTGCGTCTGTGAGTTCGAAATTTCAGAAGTAGAAGTCCGGGGGTAATGGTATCCGCGTACAGCGCTGCACTCTTTCCCACACACACGTTTTTAAGACGATTCAGCCATCCTTGTTGATGAGGCAGATATGTTTGGTATGGAACAATGACGAAAAATCTCTTTCCTGCAAACGCTTGGGGGAAAATGTGTGCGCAGGTTGAGCAGGAGAATTATTGTCGGGTACGCATCCGTCCATCTGCCTACCCAACCCGGTAGGTAAGTCATTTCTGTCTTGGCCAGAGGGCGAGCGGGTACTGGAACCTATCGATTCTCTCTGTCAACGTAGTTTTAGACTGAATTGCTATACATTTCCGTCGTTCTGCATGTAACTTTACATGCGGACATCGCAAAATTTTCCCCACTCTGTGTACAGGAGTACCTACTCGAAGGCCGACATGTTGTGGGTACAGATGTAGACGCACACGTGAATACGCGTCGCTGTAAAAATGTGGCCACGCAGCTACGCCTATAGACATGATCAGTGGATACACGTCTGGAACCTACTGTAAACGTGTACTGGTTGAAGAGGCCAAGGAACCCTCGCTAGGAATGAATGTGGATACTCAAAATCCTCGGTTGCGGGTGCTGCGGCTTCCACTATTACGGCACTCCCGCGTGTCGGAACTGTCTCACGTAGGCGCGGTCCACGTGTTTTCGCGATTTTCATGGATAACCGTTCGTCCCATGCTGTGGGTTTTCCACACGTCACGTGTCTCCAGTTGCACGTACATGTGCACCTGCTTACGCGTCACCTATGTATACACAGGTATGGATGCACGGTTTCTATACATGCACGTAGGTATCTGTATACGTACACACACCCGGCGAACGTGTGTATCGTTGCTGCTCATCCAAGAAGTGAACCCACGTACAGAAGATATGTGCTTCTGAAAGACCATACAGAAGCACGTCTCTTCTGTATGTTCTTACATACGTGTCCACCTCTGTGGACACCAGCATTTGCACGTGTATACGTATGTACTTATATATACACACCCATACACGTTTATATCTGCCTATCGTGAAGTTACAGTTGAGGGACGATACCTGTAAAGACATACATACAGGTACGTATGTGTATATGTAGGCGCTCCACATGTGCACGCCTCTGTATGTGTGTTGCCAGAGTGTAGCTCCAAATATAAGGGGATGGGATGTGGATATATGTATAGCAAATCGTGCCAGGTAAGCTTCCCCCGTCCCTTTGTGTAGATACCCGTGTATACGTGTACAGTCGACTGCGCGCCGTCTACCTATCCATAGGTATATAGATACATATGCGCATACCATAATTTAATCTCACGTAGACGTCTATATCTCTCCGCAGACGTACAACTTCAAGCCACAATATACGCAGCGCTGTGTGTGTACATATATAGCTGCTGAGGGAGCAACAGACGAGACGTACTGACCGGTATCCAGCAGAGTGCGACAAATGTCAACCCCTCCCCACGTAAATGCGTCTAGAGGTATGACGCTGAGATGATCACTATCCACGTACACTTTGTAGCCGAAAACAAGGGAAGTACATACACGCAGATGTTCTGCAACAAACAATAAAGTGCAGAACCTGACACGAAAGTGGAAGATTGTGTCACTTCTTGGTGCGCGTGGTCAACAGACACATTCGCAATGTGCGACTTTACTCGATAGCCTCGTCCTCTTGGCTTCAAGCGTTTGCTGCGTGGGCGACGGGCAGCCGACCGGAGTACATCGATCCTCAAACAGCAGCAAAAGAATACGGCAGAGAAGGTAATGTCAAAAATACGCGTCGGCGGGACTATCCACGCACACGTTCTTCACACAGGTGTTGCTTTGTCTGTGTAGATTTAGTTAGTACACGAAACAGGACAAACAGACGTAGGACTGGCTACACATACACATATATACGTTTGGCTGGATAGATGCACATATATATATAGATAGATAGATATATAGATATACGTACAGTTGACTATTACGTATGTACGGCGACATGAACATTTAAACAATTATAAATATCTGTGTAGGTAGACACGTGTGTTTACATGCGTGCGTGCATCTTTGCGACTACACTGGTATATGGATACGCGGATATATACATATATATATATATACGAGTATCACGTTCCGTTGTTCAGCTGTGAAAGCACGGCCACCTTTCTAGTAGACAGAAACTGTAGGCATAAGTCGTCGTGACAGTGAGTGCTGCACCCGCAGACTGCTGCGAAAAGTCTATGAGATGATGCGTTCGAGCTGCAGACTTCTAATTAACGTGGCAACGTACGTATTTCTGACAGCTCCCTTGGGCGCAGGACCTCATAAAAAGAGCAACGCTGCCTACGAAGGAAGAAGCCCACGACATCTATTGACCGACTGTGTTCACCTGTCGCCCCCGCCGTAGATATAAATATATGCATAAATGTATGTGCGAATGGACAGTCCACGCGTATATACGCCCACAGCAACAATTGATATATGTATCTGAGGTAGGAGGTTCGACGAGTAGTACAGACACCTTCTTGCAGTTTAGTGTATACAGTTGCTCGTTACTTAGACGGATACAGAATTCAGATATAATTCGTTGCCAGAAATGCTAGAGAAAGAAATAGAGATCCTACTTATGTAGGAAAGTTTGGAAACTTGAAAGTAATCATGGCTAATACATATGTTTGCAACTCCTACTTGCACAAACATCTATACCAGTACTACAACCGCAACATAGATATGTATGCGTTTACAATCAAGCACATAGATGCATATGCATTTGCAATATTCTCGCGCGTAACAGAGTGACACACAGAAGTACAGTGTCCACTTTTGTGGCAGACAAGGAGCAATGCTACGTGTCACGCACGAGCTCGAGAGAAGGAAAAGTACGAATGCCTACGTACGCCAGTACACAGGTATACTGGCACACGTGTAGGACAAGTATAATGTAGAGGTCTGGACAAAGCGCACGTGGTAACAAGTGACACAGACACGCTCCCAGCGACAACGTCTTTCCCTAAAAATCCCTGACACATATGTTCGTGTAGGCCTTTCACCTATTCGTTGCCTTGACTGCACTTGCGAGAAGGAAAACTCTTTTGTCTAGCACATTTGTATGTCAGCTACAAATTCAACCGCGCACGCATGATGGCATTTCTCTGTATTTCTTGCTATTCTTTATTCCTGCTCCTTTCCTCCCTGCCTCTCTCTCGCCGTACACATATGTATATAGACGCACACACACACACACACACACACACACACACACACTTGTATGTGGTTGTATGAATGCACACATCAACATTTAGACAGAGCTGTGCATGCACGTGTGTGTATCTTTCGATGTGCCCGATGGTCCGGGTTGGACAACTACGCGCTTACATATATATAGATGTATACACTGTACACCTACGCGCTTACATATACGTACATATATATATATATATATATTCGAGTACGCACCTGCAGCCACTTACACCTAACAAACGCATACCCACAGATACGCGAAAATTACACGGACAGTTCCTCCCGCGGAGGGATCACACACGACACACGTACACACAAGTCACGAAATATATACACTCATATCCGTGAACCTCGTCCTCACCTTCGCCTGCAACCGACTCCAGATGTATGTGAATGTCTGCGTCGCTTCGTATTTTTCTGCAGTTCACACTCACATATTTGTGAACTTGCCCACTTTTTACTGTCTTCGTACCTCATCCATGTCCAGTTCTTCAAAAATTCGTAACCTGTCGAAGAGAAAGGGGTTTTCGTTTCCGGGATGGGTGGTCTTCGTAAGTGCGGTTTACATAGGTGTGTATGCAGTTACTGAGTCAAAGGGGTAGTGGACAGGCGCCGTGCTTTTAATTTCTCCTTCATCCTGCAGCAGAATAGCTCCTCAATAATTAAGCACAGCAACGTGCACGAGGACAACGTTTTCGCTTGAGAGCGACGTTCGAACCTCTGTCTCTCTCTGTCTTTCTCCCCCACACAGTCTCTCTCGATACATTCGTAACAGACATAATTTTCTGGGGGCACTTATACGTCGGTGGCAAGTGGTATTCGAGGTGCATAAATGGAACGCTTTATTTCAATAACACGTATCAGTATGAGTAACAGAAATAATTCAGTCAGTCCCTGTGTGAAGTAAGACGTGCAACGGGTTTTCCTTTTGCAGTTTTTCCAGAAGCCCGGCTGTCGCCCTATCACGGTCGAACGCCAGGAACTCTTCAACATTTCGCATATCTATGACAGAATGAGACACAGTCCATCTCCTCTCTGTATGCCGTACGATGTCAGTTATTCTAATGCAATTTACATGCTGTACTTGCTGTTCTTCATAAGAGTTTCCCCACCGTGACGTCCGCAGGTCAAGCATCAGCAGATGTTGATATATATATATATATATATATATGTAGTCGTGTATATAGATGTACGTCTGTGTGGCGAGGGCGACGTCCTTGCGACCGCTCGCGTCTCAATGTTGTCTGAGGCAGCGTGGCGTGTCTTATTGCCAGGGCAGGTGAAATGCACCAAAGGTTGTGTCTTGTGGTGGAGAAGAGCGGCTACCCCACAAACGACTCGTAAATGCGCTGCTGTCGTGTTCTGCTGTGCAGTGGTCAGAGTTGAGCACGCCGGACGGGTTAAAATTTGCTTCAATATTCTCCTAAGGGATATTCAGCTTCTTCAGTATTCTGTTTGACCCGCTAGGCATGCAGGCAAATGTGTATATGCTTAGATTTCTTCCTCTCTCTGTCTGTACCTCTCTCCGTCTATCCGTTTGTCTCTCACTCTCTTTTCCTACGTGTGTCTCCTATTCCGCATACGAGGCGAAGAATGGGGCCGGAAAGAGCGGCAGAGAGTCCCACCTGTGAAATCAGGTGTGAAAACTCGCTTAGATAAGAAAACGTGTGCGTAGGGATGTCCGCTCGCGTGTACTCACCGCTGCACACCTACATATTACGACGTATATCATCCACGCGCCTTAGCGTCTACTTGCGAGCTGTCTAACTCTTCCAAGATTCACTGCAGGAGGTGGTGCTCTGCTGTGGATTTTTGGCAAAATCAGAGCTGGGGGGGAAAGTCACAGCTTGTAAAACTTTAAGAGTGTCTGTGCACTTTCACACTTGCTAAAGATTCTTGATATACATGTGTGCACATCGACGCACATGTCTGCCTATCTATTTATCTACCTACCTGTCTATCTGTATACGTCAGTATATCTATACAAATACATATATACATATATATGTATCATATCACATCTGTGGTTGTGTGCTCATGTGCTGTGTAACATATTACTAAAATGGGGGAAACTTCTCCCGGACCGTGAATAAAAAGCCTGTTTCATCGTTTAAACGAGCAGATCCAGGCACCGCGACAAGGAGTTGCTTTGACACACTCGAGAGCTAAACGTCTTTTTCGTGTATATATTCGTATATTGACGGAGTCTGCAGGTATGGGTGCTTGTCTTTGTCTTATTGTACACACTTAGATGTGGATGTCTACGTCTGCGTGTGCAGACACGTATCAGTACATGTATACTCCTGCGTGGGCACAGAGAGAGTGCTTTGTATATAGTTTCACACCGCAAGTGTGTGGATGGGCGCTACTGCGTGTCTTGGTATACGTAGTGTTGCATATATATCTTCTGCTATGCAAATACATATTGGTTCACGACCGTATATTCATGTCTGTTTTCCTATTAAGTCAGGAGTGCTGTGTAGATACGGTTGCTTGCCAAATGAACGAGTTGTTCATTTGGCTCATCGGGGGTCGTCCTTTTCCAAGGAAGTGACTCATGCGTGCTGGCAACTCAGTTACACCCATTAAAGGACTCGGAAGTTTTTTAGTCTAACTGAGCATTGCTAAATGGCGGAAGCGCTCTCTTCTCAGAAAAAGGTGTCGATATCTAGAGGATTCATTATTACAACTGCGCAGGCAACGCTGCAGAGTAGGCGTTCTGCCCATTGTGGCTGTCAGAGAAAAGAGAGTCTACGTAGCTGTTGGCACTTTCCATCGTTCCGTCTGCACAACCATCAGGCCAATACGTATCTTGTTTATATACTGTACAGCTTCTTAGGTATCAGCCGGTTTCCCTAGTGCGCAGCAGGCTTCCGTACAAAACATAGACTTCTAGGGGAGAAAACATGTTCTTCCTTTAATGCCTACACTTTGAAAAACTCTCCTCCCCGTTCTGGTGGGAGTACGCGTTCGGGTACCTCTGGGACGCTTTCCACACAGAAGAAGCTCTACATGTATCACTTAATTCCTCGCATAATTGCTTCGAAATCGTCTCAAATATGCATGTGTTTGCCTGTACCAATTTATGTGTTTACCTGTGCATTACACGTATGTGTACACACAAACATACAAGCATATATATATATATATATACATCTTCACGGTATACCTTTGTACGACTGGATACGTATGCACACATGGTCACACGTACGGATATACATGTGGACAATTAGAGAGTTGCACCAGGTTTTCTTCTGATGGGAGTCGCCTCACAATTTGTCAATTTTCTCCCACGTATCTTTTTCTTCACTAAAAACGAACCTGCTTCAGCCTCTCCAAGGGAAACGCAAGACTCGTAGAATTCTCTGCCCAACGCACAAAATTAGTCGAACGCACAGAATTAGCGCGTCTTGCGAGGACCTAGGCACTAGTGGATGCCGACATATGAACATACATTCATAATTATTTACTTGCGTAGAAGTTGACACGCGCCTGCGTAGATACGGTGGTATGTGGCTGTTCATCCACCCATGTGCATATACGTATGTGCCTGCTCTTGTACATACAGGTATATGTATATACATTAATATATATGCACAAACACAGAGTATGTCACATTAGTGGACAATATATATATATATATATATACATGCATATGTCTACACAAAGACACGACAAACACCAATAATATATACATATATATATATATACGTGGATGTGTACTAGTGGTGAACTAGTAACTCATAGAAAGCCCTCATAAGACCCAAAGCTTCGCTGCGTACGGTCCTGCTGCCGTCTGGAGCACACCGTTTTTCTGCTGCCCTGCTGTTGCGTCTTTCGCTTGCGCCTCTGGGGTTGTCCCAGGCTCAGCTCCCTACACGGCCGACCGTTTGTACAGAAACTCACGGCTGTTGAGAAATTTATTCACGTATGTAGCTGTGTTGGAGAGGATCTCTGCAAGCAGACGTTTCACTCGCGTTCAGGAGTACGTACGAGTCATCCGTGGACAGTAGTTCTGCGCCTCCGGACACACGTAGGACTTCTTGACATTTCTTCTTGTGTCTTCCATCGAATACGGACATATCTTTGTGAATGTATTTGTGGACAGAACTCCACGCATATGTACACGTGTGTACGTAGTGAGGCCCTGCAGACGTGCTCGTAAAATACGTGTAGATATGTGGAAGTGCGTACTGCGTACGTAGATTTACGCATACATATATGCATACATATGTGTGTATGTGTGTGTGTGTGTGTGTTCACGTGAGCAGGCGTGCGCGCGCCCTGCACGTATTACAGATGTTCACGTATTGAAGCACACACGAGTACGTGTATTTCTATCTGTATACACGTGCACTTATGCACTTATGCATATGTTGAGAGAGATATATATACAAATTATATAAACATATGCACACATATATATGTATATATACATACAAATATATTCACTCACGTACGTAGAAACATGTAAGTGTACGCGTCACAGTGTATGTCCATGTACATATATATGTAAAGATGTGAAGTTGTGCGCCTGTGTGTTTTTATGTAACAGAACGTATTTCTCTATACGTGTTTGTATGCACATCCTTTTTTTATTTCCAACGCCACATACAAATTCGGATTCGCGTGTACACATGCATACCTTTACCTGAAAATGCCTACACCATAACAAATACACACAACAATATGCAGAGATCTTATTGTATGTACTTATACACGTGTACATATATATATATATATGGGTACTTGCGTACACCTTATATACATATACAATACATAAATGTATGCGTACTTGCGTGTCTACAGACACGCGTACACAGATAATACGTATATGTAAATAAATACGAACGGCGCTGTGTGTCTGCGTAAGGGTATACATATATCCTGCACGTACATACAAACGTGTATATATATATATACATATATAGGTACTTGCGTACACGTATACATACACAGTACATACATATAAGCGTACTTGTGTGTATCCACATACATGCAGACAGATAATATGTATACGTGAATATATATATGGACGCTGTTGTTGCGTGTCTGTATCTGTTCTGTTGCTTTGCACGTGATTTGCTTTTGTCCGGAGATTTGTTCAGAGACGAGGACCGCCACTGCCAGCGGCTCTGCAGTAGAATACCCTTCCTCGGCCAGTACATACGTGTGACTGTCATATCCACATTTGTGTATATATACGTATATGGGGGAACGACACATTTCTTTAAAAAGTGTTCGCAAACATAGGTAGATACACATACATATATGTGTATGTACACACTCGCACGTACGCAGAAAGTCGTGAGAAAACCCAGTTTCTCTTTTGGGAGGTGCGACGGGGTTCGAAGAAGTTTGGGGAAAAGTGAGGTAAAAACTCTTCAGACACAGACAGATAAAAAGACAAACAATATAGCAGCACACGTGCGCTAATGGACGTTTCACACAGGCTCAGCGGACAAAGAAAAGTAGATATATCATACAGACATCCATACACATGCATGCACACATGTAAACTGTACGTGGTACCACTATTTTACACATGCAAAAATTTCTTTCTCTACAAATATACACATATATTTATGCACGCGTATACACAGATAGATGTACATACGTGTACACAGAGATATACCGGTGGACATCAGTATTCATACTTCTATACGTCGGTATACATACAGACATACAGGAAGCGTAACGGCAGAGAGTCCACGCCTGTACAAATTTGTCTCTTCATACACATATACACATAGGTTTACATACGCGTCTCTCTCTCTATATATATACATATATACACACACAGAATTATACATATATATATAATATATATCTACATATATATATATATACATACACTTGTATATGTACGCGCGTACGTATACATACAGTGCACCGTGTGTATGTATGTATGTATCGATCTATCTATCTATCTGTATGTATATATGTATGTGTACATACATATATATATATAATATATATATCTACATATACATATATATACATACACTTGTATATGTACGTGCGTACGTATACATACAGTGCACCGTGTGTACGTATGTGTGTATCAATCTATCTATCTGTATGTATATATGTATGTGTACACGTACATGCGTGTGAAGATCTATACATACATCGTGTATATGTAAACATATATATATGTGTATAGGTACATGTACATACATACGAAGAAGTATAATACACACACGTATACGTACACACATGTACATGTAGACTTACATACATGTGAAGCTTTATAAATACTTATGGATAGACAAGCATGCACACGTATACATTTATGTAGACATACATATACATACTTACGCACATATACACGCCAATTTATATAAATATATGAATATACACAAGCATAGCACTTGAAGATAGCTAATAAGAAAACAAGTTGTCCTTTGCCTTTTGCCCGGAGAGATGCCCATCGACTTCTTCTACGTGTGAAGAGAGACAAAGGCGCACGGGCGTGTACGCATACATTGGTATTGACACTGATGTGTGTAGTTCACTTTTTCCCCTTCCTGTGCAAATCGACTTCACTCCCCCTTTATAAACAGAAGAGCATGTCCGCATATATTTGTATTGACATTGACGCGTGTAGGAGGTTTCTTCCCCCTCCTGTGCACACACTTTCCTCTCCTCCTTTGTAAACGGACGAGCCTGTACGCATGCACTTGTACTCACACGGATGTGTAGTTTCCTCTCCTTCTTCTTCCGAGGCAACTCCCTGCAGAGGAAGACGTGAGCAGCAGCCGTGGCTCTCTGCCTTCCCTTCCGTCCCCGCTCGTCTCGCTACCACTCCCGCGGCTGCGGCGTTCTAGAGGCGCGCTTTACTTCCGACACTCCTTTTGTGAAGCGTTTGTCGTCCTTTTCACCGCCGTGGACAACACAACCTCTCCCTGTCTGTTTTCCCCCGAAATGTTTCTTTTCTTCTCTTCTCTTCTTCCCTCTCTGTGACGATTCTCTACTTCCCAGCAGGCAAAGTTGCTGCATCTTCTTCCCCTCGCTTCTCTTCCCTACAGGACGTCTCTCTCCGTCTCTCTTCTTGGGCTGCGACAGAGACGCCCCTTCTTATTCTTCACAAAAATACACGCGTTTCTTGGTGAACGTCCACTTCATTCTCCTCTTCGTGCTTTTCTCTCCCTCGTCTCTCGTGCTTCGTTTCGATCTCCTCCACCTGTTCCTGCCTTCCCACGTTCTCTCTTCCGCCTTTCCCCTTCCTTCCCTTAGACCTTCTCCACCTGCTGCTTTCTTTCTACGTTCTTCTTCTTTTTTCTCTCTTCCTTCTTTGTGCTACTTCTTGCCTCCCCTGTGTGCTCTTCCTTTCCTATTTTTCTCCCGCGCCGCCAAACTGTCGCAGAAGCAGACCGGGCGGCGGCACTCCACTACCACTGGCTCACCACCAGTCCACAGACTCACATGCTGCGATAGGAGAGAAAGTGTGGAGTTTCTGAAGCAGCGCGGGAGGAGGAAAACACGTCAACAAGGAAGTCAGAATAAAGAGCGGGGCAGGTGGTCAACAAGACACGAGGTGTGGTGTGGGGGGAGTTGTCGGGTGGCGCGCCGTCCCCTCCCCCGGGACGCGTCGTTTTTTGTGAGAGAGCCGGAGACAGGGGGGCGGGCGCGGAAGGGCAGGGCAGTGCGCAGTGCTGCCGGTGATGCTCGCAAGAATAACGCAGCATCAGCAGCAAGAAGAATGGCCGGGGTTGAGACTCAGTATCAGAAGAGAGTAGGAAAAAGAGGGGAACGCCAGGAGCAGTACAGAAAGTGCTTTGAAGGGTGGAACCTTCAAGACAGCAATAGAAAGGGGGAAAGTTGAGAACAGCAGTTGTTCACCACAGCAGGTGGAAGAAAAAATTGAGAAAGACCCCTGCCACGGCACTCGGAAGAAAGCCGGAGAAGTCCGAAGAGTAGAAGAAGACTATATCAGCCGTGGACCGGCTTGCAGCCGTCTCGTGTATTCTGCGGCTTGTTGCCCGAGACACGTGGAAACACACAGAGGCAACCGAGGACCTTTTTCTTCGCCTAGATGAATAGAGTGGTCCCCACTCAGTCACGTGCATAGAAAAGGGGCAAGATGGCCAAAACACCTCTTACATACTAATGCGACGTCGACTACTATCGACGGAGAAAATTGCCGTCGCCGTGCTCTACGGGGCGACAAACAGGGACAGCAGCATGCGCTGAAGTGAGCCGTATGGTAGACAAATACGTCCCCCCCGCATGCCCAACAAAGGTCGCAGCGGCATGACTATTCACGGTGGAGGCAGTCATTGAAAAGCGGAGTGTTGCTCCTGTGCATTTCATTCGGATTTGTGAATAGACAGCTATTCATGGGTATGTACTTCCTACACAAAGGTGAGTCCATAGAATATACGTGACTCTTACTACAGATCTCCCTCTTCCTATACGTATATACATATATGTTACATATGTTGTACGTATCTACACGCACGCAAGCATATATACGTATATTGTATATGCAGTTTCACAAGGGTTTACCCACGGACGCATATCTACACATACACACACATATATATATACATATATGTACATATATGCGTAGGTACACACGCGGGCCGACAGCCTCGTACTGACTTTCCTTGCTCACAGTTTTGATTCTTTCTATTGATAAAAAAGGAAAGACAGGCGCAGCACAAAGACAGTTCACCGAAGGGATAGAGAGAAAAGAGAAATGAGGAAGGCGGCATTACCGAGTCAATTCCTGCTCTTGTCTGCTTTCCCTTTTTACAAGACACACACGACAACATTGAACTTTCAACACAAAAACGGGCAGGAAGATGTACTAAAAAAAATTTACGACTATGAACGCATACAAATATATACACCTATCTCTGCAACATGTACACAGATACATATCTGTACATATATATATATGTGCGGAGAGATATCAGTACGTACATATATATATATATATATAGGGCGAGATTATTTGTACGTACACAGGTTA